>JAYKAV010002985.1:18165-44356 GCA_035582835.1 Phoebastria nigripes
TTTTTTTTTTTTTTTTTTTTTTTTTTTTTAAAGATGTGCAACTCATACCAGGGAACTGTTATAAGTACTAGATTAAATGTGTGTTTTGGTGACAAACAGACCCAAAAAATAAATTTGGGAATAAAGCTCAGACCCTTCAAAAACTTTCCAAGAACGTTGCAGAAGACACCTAATTTCAGTGACCAGTCAGAAACCTCAGAAGAGCAACTCAGGATACAACAGGGACTTGCATCTCTTACTGGAACTCATCAAACCAATGTTTCTTCATTGTATTTCACTGCCAAGTAGTGTATAATCATACTATTTTATWAGTACAAAATGCTTATCTGCTTATTAGAAATACATCTGAAAGACATGGCTCTATTTCTACTAAATGGACAGAAATACTAGAAGATTGTTTTACAGAATCACACAATCTTTCAGGTTGGAAGGGACCTCTTGAGATCTAGCCCAACCTCCCCGCTCAAGCAAGGTCAGGTAGAGCAGGTTGCCCACAACTGTGTCCAGTCGAGCTCTAAGCATTTCCACAGATGGAGACTTCACAATCTCTCTGGGTAACCTGTTCTAGTGCTCGGTCACCCTCACAGTAAAGAAGTGTCTTTTCATATTCAGATGGCATTTCACGTATTTTAATGCATGCCCATTGCCTCTTGTCCTGTCACTGTGCACCACTGAGAAGAGTCTGGTTCCCACTTCTTCATTCCCCCCCATCAGGTATTTACATACCTTGATAAGATCCCCCAAGCCTTCTCTTCTCCAGGCTAAACAGTCCCAGCTCTCTCAGCTCTCCTCGTATGTCAGATACTCAAATCCCTTCATCATCTTTGCGGCCCTGCACTGGGCTCACTCCTGTTGCTCTACATCTCTCTTGTACTGGGGAGCCCAGGACTGGACACAGAACTCCGGGTGTGGCCTCAGCAGTGCTGAATTAGAGGGGAAGGATCACCTCCCTTGACTTGCTAATGCAGCCCAGGATGCTGTTGACTGTCTTTGCCCTGAGGGTGCATTGCTGGCTTGTGGTCAGCTTGCTGTCCACCAGGGCCCCCAGGGCAACTGCAGAGCTGTTTCCCAGCCAGTYAGTTCCCAGCATGTACTGGTGCTGGAGTTATTCCACCCCAGATGCGGGACTTTGCACTTCCCTTTGTTGAACTTCATGAGATTCCTCTTGGCCYATTTTTCCAGCCTGTGGAGGTCCCTCTGAAAGGCAGCACAACCATTTGGTGCATCAGCCACTTCTCACAGTTTTGTGTCAACTGCAAACTTGCTGAGGATGGACTCTGTCCCAGCTTCCAGTTCGTTAAGGAAGATATTGAACAGTATCAGCCCCAGTATCAACCCCTGGGTACACCACTAGTGACTTGTCTCCAACTGGACTTAGCGCCACTGATCACAACCCTCTGGGCCCAACTGTTCCACCAGTTTTCAATCCACCTCACTTTCCACTTACCTAACCTGTACTTTGTTAGCTTGTCTATGAGGATATTATGGGAGACAGTGTCAAAAGCCTTACTAAAGTCACAATAAACAGCATCCACAGCATTCACCTCATTCACCAAGCCAGTCATCTCATAGGGTGGCTTATTAGGTTGGTTAAGTACAATTTCCCCTTTGTAAATCCACGCTGACTACTCCCAATCACCTTCTTGTCCTTCATGTGTTTGGAAATGGTTTCCAGGAGGATTTTCATCACCCTCCCAGGGACTGAGGGTGATCAGGCTGACCAACCCGTAGTTCCCCTGATCCTCCCTGGAAACAGGAGTGACACCTGTTCTCTTCCATTCCTCAGGAACCTCTCCCAATCACCATGATCTTTCAAAGATAATTGAGAGTGGTCTCATAATGACATCAGGCAGCTCCCTCAGCATTTGTGGGTGCAACCCATCAGGCACCACAGACTTATGTATGTCCAGTTTGTTTAAGTACTCCCTAACCTGGTCGTCCTCCACCAAAGGTAAGGCTTCCTTGCTCATCTTTCCCTCTGGTCTCAGGAGCATGAGATTGCTGAAGGCTGGTCTTACCGGTGAAGACTGAGGCAAAAAAGCTATTGAGTACCTCGGCTTTTTTCATGTCATTTGTTCCCATTCAGCAGCAGGCTTATCTTTTCCTTAGTCATCCTTTTCTGTTTATGCACTTGTAGAATCCTTTCTTGTTGCCCTTCAGGTCCCTTGCTAGACATAACTCCAGGTCGGCCTTGGCTTTCCTAACCCCTATCGTTGCAAGATCAAACAGCAACTCTGTACTCTTCCTGTGTTACCACTCCCTGCTTCTACCTCATATATGCTTCCTTTTTATGTCCGAGTTCAATAAGGAGCTCCTTGTTCATCCATGCAGGCCTCCTGCTGCCCCTGGTTGCTTTCGTACTTGTTGGGATGGAACTTTGTTGAGCTTGGACAAGGTAATCCTTGAATATCAATGAGCTCTCCTGGATCCCTCTTCTCTCCAGGGCTCTATCTCATGGGATTCTTCCAAGCAGGTATCTGAAGAGGTTGAAGTCTGCTCTCCTAAAGGCCAGGGTTGTGATCCTGCTTTTTGATGTGCTCCCTCCACTTAGGATCCTAAACTCCATCATCTCAGCTAAATAAGCTAGTAACAATAATCCTATTGTAGCTCCCCAAGTTGTTCAAGACTGCAGTTTTTCTGAGGATTTCCAGATTAACCTCATTAACTACCATTCAGCCTTTGGTTTCTGCAATTCTTCATGTGAGATGCAACAGACAACCACAAATTTTGGAAGTGACTTAGCCACTAAAATAAGTTCCAATGGAGATAGCTGCAAACAGTTTGGGGTCCAGCAGCATAAGCCTAATATCCACTGTCCAAATC
Organism: Phoebastria nigripes; assembly: GCA_035582835.1. Taxonomy (NCBI): domain Eukaryota; kingdom Metazoa; phylum Chordata; class Aves; order Procellariiformes; family Diomedeidae; genus Phoebastria; species Phoebastria nigripes. The sequence continues at coordinate 20,989 of JAYKAV010002985.1, forward strand.
AGTCACCGAATTAATCTTTCTCTGAATAAAAAAGTGAAATTCAAGCAAAGACATTTTACTGCTTTCTCCTACCCTCCTTTTATTAATACTCACAATGAGACTGTACTTTTCTTACACTGTTAGCAAACCTTATATATCACAAACAATTGCACGCTCAGGGACAGGCAACATATCCAGATATTTTGAAAGTAGCCACTGAAGGGCACTGATTAAGAAATGGCTTATATTTTTCTTTCCTCTGAATTAGTTTTTCCYAAAATCCACAATGAGTAGTTTATAGTCTCTTCGCTGTGGAAAGCAAAATACTTGAAGTAACCAGCACAATCCTCTCAATAAATCTCAGATAAAGCTGTATTACCCTGGTGCTTTTTTGATAAACAAATACAAAATTCCATTACCATTAGCTGTTTGCAGACTTTTAAAGTTACACCTATTGATTCTGAACAGATGATGGCCAAGATACTTCACAGAAAAAAACAGCCTTAACAAATAATACCCCTCTGGTCTGTTTCTTCTGTCTCCACCTGTCATTCTAAGAAAGCTACTTAGACAAGGTAAGGAGCAAAAAGTAAAACACAAAGGCAGCAGAACTGAATAAAAGTCTTCCTTCCCCCCCAAAAGTACTTAAGTTACCTTTTCAGCATAATAAAGAAAAACTTTTCCCAAAACATGGATCAGATTATTTATAAATCCAGTTTATTATCCTTGGCTATCTCCACACTTGATTACGTTCAACTCTTTAGTTTCCTTCTTCCAAATCAAAGGATACAGGAAAGTTCCTCCTGCATCAAGAAATCTATATCCTTGCCCTAATACCCAGTAGCATAATCAGACGCTCTTCTGTTGCGCAGGCTTCCAATGTATCTAACTACCTCACAATGAATATACTCTGATGTCCCACCTCTGAATGTAAAGAACAGAGTTTTCTTAAGGCCTTAATGTCTAAAAATGTATTATATCTCTCTTCCATCTTCTACAACGCAAAATAAATTAACAAATTCCTAGCACCATTTTGTCTATAAATAGCTTTAGGAATTCAGGAAAATTTTTTTGCCCACATTACAAAAACAATTAGAAATCCCACCCTGATGACATTTCATCCATCACTGGTTCAAAAATAAGCTAATACAAGTCTTCAGCTGAGAGAAGTGTCACATTAGTTAACTAAATAATCATGTAAAAATGAGAACTCTATATTTCATTACTCTCATTCATATTTTCCAGCTCTATTCTTCAAAAATGCTGTTGCTTAAGCCCAGCAATAATCTGCCTCGTAACAAGAACACAGAAATAGTTGGCATTTCCGTTCTCTTCAGAATACACTTGAGTTACAGGGAAGAAATTAGCTTTTTTTTTTTCCTCCACAATTCTTTATCATATAAGAATCCCCTCTAGTATTTTCAGATTCAATACCACAGAATTGGCTAAAATACTGATTCCTTCAGCAGGTATCACCCTACAGTTGAAAGAAAGTAATCATCACTTGCCCCAGGAACCACTGCCTGTATGATGTTTTCACTGACGTAGGCTTTCTTCCATGAAAAGCTCATATTAATAGTAGTAAAAGAGGCTTTATGTTTTTCAAAGTCCTAAGCAAAGACAGACCAACTTGATCTGTAACGTCAGAAGAGAAGAGTAGTCTGCCTTTTCTCTTACGGAAAGTTAGCCAGTAGATCTTATTCTCAGTGTCTAAGTAATACTACACATAAAATGGTCTTTAACTGCAAAACCAAATGCCTTTTAGTTCAGCAATATATTTCTTGAGCACATTCTCGAGTGTCTTCAGAATATTTTAATAACTCTATAACCTGAATACACACAGAACCAAGTACACTGGTGCTTCTTCCATGTTCTCAGCTTCCACAGAATATGGGTGGGGTTTGGGGTTTTGGGGTTGGCAGGGGAAGGGGACGTTGGTTGCTTTTGGTTTGGTTTTTTTAAGACGTCAAAAAGAACTACCCATAATATTTTAACACGGCCTTTTTCTAGGCTGATAATCTTTATTTAATCAGCAAATGTTACCTTCTTTGTTACCTATCTAAGCCTTTAAATATAAGATTAAATATTAATGCATTAATCATAAGTCTGATTCTCTTTGTGGAAAATGCAATTCATTCTGCTTGTTTCTGTATGACAAAAAGGTCATTTTTCTTTTTCAACTATTTCACTTTTACCTTTTCAACATTTCTAATATTTGACTAACCTGAAATTTCACTGAGGCAAACAATGATTTGCTACATTATCTCAGGTTATAGAGTTTTACAATAAAGTCTGGAGAAGAGTAAAATATCATTCAAGGAAGAATTACAGGAAGAACCACTGAAAGGATTTAAGCAACTTACACAGTAGTTGTGAAATTTCGCAGACTGTACTGAGCTTTGCACAAAGCTTCATCAATTTAAAAAAAAAAATAAATCAAGACTGAAATGGTGATGCATCATCAGTGGAAAAAAAATAATTTGACATTCTCTACTTCCTCATGATGTTGTGCCCAGGTATGACAGAATCAGCTCCATACCACACTGCTATCATGACAACAGGAAAGTCTCTTTTGGACTATTCCACACATCGTCTCCACAGTAGTACAATTAAAACAGACAAAAGACAGACAAGAATCAAAGAAACAAACACACACACACAAAAACCTCACTGCTGTCAAAAAAGACTTTATAGTAACAAGAATATAATCTAGTACTGACATTAAAAGAGGACTTCTTATTTCCTCCAAAGGCAGAAATATGAGCAAAAATGTCACAGGGTAGATTCTGTGTAAAGTGACTGACAGCAATGCAGCCACCTCTCAAATCCACGAGTGTCCTTGACCTTATAGTGACAAGCACTTTAAAAGGATAGTAGTTTTATCTGCTAAGTCTCTTCATGCAGAATTACCGTGGGCACTACACTGAACACAATACAGTGGTTTGTTCAGTTCATAAACATCATGAGTTTCTAATGCCTCACATTGCATTGCACACCTGATTGCTATATTTCAATGCAACACTACTAGATTATAAAAAGCTTTAGGCACAAATCCTATCACACATTGCAACAGCCCTCAGCACAGTGACAGCATTCAAACAAGGTAAATATTTAATCAAGCAAGTGCACTACTTTTGCAATGCAAGAAATTCTTGCATTACAAAATTTTACTCACTATCCAGCACTTTGACAGCAATGCACATTTTCAGTCATAAAGCAAACATTTAAAGATCAAAATCTATCTTCACATACAAACACCTAATTCTTACCAACTTTGAAAGAATGATACATATACACACACATATGTATGGGCACTACTGTGCTCAAAAGTGTGCAGTTTCTGAATCCATTTTTTCCTCCTAAGATACATGTAATAAGAATACAATTAAAGCTGCTTATTTTGCTATGAAATTTCTCTGTACTTATCAAAGCAAATAATGAACAAGGAGAACAAATTGTTCTCAGGTGCTAAAGAAGAGTAAGCTACCATCGTCTGAAACAAAATACATTATTAGCAAGTGGACTTATAATGACAGTCGTAATCTTTCAGAACCTTTTTCCTTCAAATCTTTTTTAAAAACATCCAGTTTTAAAATAAATCTTCATTAAAAGGTTCATGTATATTTCCCTCTCAACACATAAAAGCAGTTAAAACAAAACTATACTAGAAAGAGGCATTACCATTACCTAGCAAGAACACCTCTTTCCACTCAAAAAAAGTATTATTTARAAAGCATTTTAAGAAAATCTTATGTTTGAATAACTTTCATGCTTGCATACTTTAAGGAAAACATTTAGATAAAACTTTGTGTTATTTAATTCAGAGAAAATAAAGTATCTTATCTGTTGAATAATAGTGTTAGTAAAAATACTTTCATTTATGTACACTTACTGCAATCTCTCTACAGGCCGACATGGATATCCCTGTACCTTCAATTTGCTTCAGTGCATACTCCTTTTCATCTTTTCTGTACACAAAAAAACAGAGAGAGGAATATTTTTAGCTTTGACTTATATTACACCAATCAATACAAGTAAAATGGTTTATTTTAATTTGGTATGGATCACGAAGCTGAAAAGCCAATCTGTTTTTATGCATAAATTACACTTAGATATTCAAAGTAGGTTTCGTTTTTACACAGACTTCAAAAATTCCAAACTCCCGCATAAAGAAACTTTGTTAACCTATATCCATTTCTCTCTGAAACCATACAGGTAACTGCAAATACATCTACAGAGAATTTTGGACGACACTTTTCCCAAAATTCCAGGATACTGTCTACTACCATGAAAAAGCAGCACAGTTGTATTGTATCCCATGCCTGGAAAACTCTCCTAGAAATACCTAGGAACCGCAAGGATCTTACTTGATTTTACGAGCTGCTGTCAATCCACTTTTACTTCTGAAATACTATTATGTTTTAAACTAATTATACTTATTGAAAGAACATGAATTTCACCGGGCAAGTTTGTGTTTGCCAGAGCACAAGCACAGAACTCTCCTTGAGTGCGGGCTATCGGCAGACCCCTATGCAGTGTATGAAACTGTGTGCTCTGAAGTACAAAGCCGAAACACAGTATATACTTTTAAATAATCACAGTTTAAAGTGATTTAGAGGGAAAACSAACAGAACAAGAAAATGAAGTAGCATCTCAAAGCCCTTGCAATACAACGTAACCAGCTTACTGCCTATGGTAAGGTTTTGCAGGATTCAGCTATCATCAATAGATGTTGATAAGCACCGATACACACAGTGCCAATGCACTTCTGCAGAACTCACCAGTTACAATTCAGCAACCCACTAACCCCCATCTAAATTCCCTATGGCATTTCTAGCAGACTTCAGTTTCCCCTTCAGCCAGTCCCAAACCATTTTGTTTTGCTATGCTGAAAAATTAACTTGAATTACTTTCAGCCTCTCTTGTTTTTAACTAGAGGTCTGTGTCCTGCCCAGCTCCAGCCTCTTTGCCATCCCCATCTCTGAAATTCATGGGATGAGAAGTGGCTGAGTGGAGGAATGTGGGGAGGGGATGAGATTGACCAGAAATTATAGCTGCTTACACATATTAGTAACTACAGGTGATCATTTTTCTCAGTAATTTTCAGTAGCAGCTAAATGCACAATGCGTATCTATAGTTAACATTGTGCTTGGCTTCCATTTTGCCCTACATTTTTTGAAGCAAAAATATGACAAGAAAAATTCCAGATGTATTCTGACTACACAGGAAAACTCAGTGTGCTGCAAGTTTTGCAAAAAGTAAATCCACCTTTGAAGTAGGAGTCACTCAGCAGCTTTTCCAACTGGGAAACCTGAGTTCTAGTGCTGCACCTTAACTCAGAAATAGTTGTTATTCCTCTCTCAAACAAGCACATGAAATCTTTGGAAATCTTTGAAAAGATATTCCCTCCAAATTAAAAAACAGAGAAATTCAGCTGTAATGGAATTACAATCTGCTTTATTTCAAGCAGGGTGTTTCAATGTGTTTGGGATTTGGTGCAACATTGATCTCTAAGGAGGCAAGACCAAGCATGTTAGGCTACAGGCTTGAAGGGCCTCTTTCTCCAGATAGGTATGGAGTAACAGAAGATCCTTCTGCAGCTGAAACTAAAGGAATGAGTTACTTTGAGGTGACCTAAATGATTTTGGAACTGCCAGAGAAATACATTCTCGTTCTGCACAGATTTTCCGTGGAGAAATGGGAAGGACAGCAACTTACAACATGCCTTGCAACTACGCCCAAAATATTCACCCATTCAGATACTTGGATGCAAATCTTAACCACCAACACACATGACAAACGAACATAACAAGATTGGACCCTCCTCTACTAAAACAAAATTTTATTCCTCTATGCTAATTAAAATGAAATAGCCTCATATCACAGTATTTTAAACATGTAACTTCTGACTCTGTACCCCAAAACTTTTCAAGGGTAAAAGAAAGCCTAAGAAGTTACCATTACTAAAATTAGGCCAAATACTGCATTAACAGCTCATAACAGCTGTTCACCAAGTACACTTTCAGGAGTAACTTCAGAAGTGGACACGTCTGCTTCCTAAGCAGAAGGATTCACCAGGATCTACTGACACAATAACTCAGAGTCCTTCTTTGCTCCCCACTAAGCAGCCCTTTATTTTCATGAATTAGTCATTTACAAGAACTTGGCTCAAGACGCAGAACCAAGAAATGCGTAACTTTACAGGTAATAAGTTCATACCTTATCTCACTGAAATTGCTTTTGATTTCATTAACTAGTCCAAATTTTAAAGAGTAAATAATAAATGCCCATCCCCTCTCACACACGGTTCTGCTATCTATGCAGAAGATTTACGTAAACTGCAAAGTATTAACTCTATAACTCAGATCGCTTACTGAGACTGTGAAGACAAAATTATATTGTCCGCAGAACCAAAACCAACTCTGGACATTTAAAATTGGTCATAGCTTTTACACTATGGTCGTGTTTAAACTACGCAGTACAAAACAATCCTGTTCAGACATATCAGCTTGAATCCCAAAACAATGTAGTCACTACAGCACTGCAGTATACCCTTCTTTTGGCATGTCTACTTAACTGGGCACACCACCCCACTGATGGCGGCTACCCTTGAATTAGTTCTACAGATGCAAGCATTGCATTCAGTTACTCAGACCTTCACGGACTGAGGGTTGCTCCAGAGACCGGGCATGCCATTTGGCACACACTGCCTTCAACAGCATTGCTTAACACCACTGCCACTGTGAGTCTGTCACCACTTAACAGCCACTCTCTGTAGGATTTTAAGATACAAAAGAGAAATGATGAAAGATGTTTAAAAAAAAATAAACAACCCAATAACTTAAGATATTATAGCATGTGGGAAAAGAAGGCAATCTTACTGAGCTGCAAACAACATACTTCTAGGACACTGGGTTTTGTGAACATTGAGCGAAAATGGGGATAATGGAATACTTCCCTAAAATAAATGGGTATCAAGGATAAAGAACTCCAAAGATACCATATTCTAGATCTGATAAAATGTTTTTTTTTACCAACCACTTCAGAATCAAAAACATAGCCTCCTTTAAATACATAAATATCATTGACTTGCTTTGGCAGAAATGCAAGTCTGTACGAATACTTTTCCAAAGTTAACTGTTCTTATTATGCAAACATAATAGCTGTTTAAAGCACTTTCCAAAAGATCTCCACCAACTGGTATTTTAACTAGTAATATTTCCCACTTAATAGTAATCTCAAGATAATTTGAGAAAGAAATATATTTAAAACTTCAATACCAAGTCAGCCAATGCAACCTGATGAAATACACAATTCTGGTTACTCCACAAAATGGTATTAAATGGCCAAAGAAAAAAATAGGTACTTTATCAGCTATTTCCCCACTTGTAAGAATTCAATAAATAATGTCAAATGGTGTGTGTGATAGGTAAGTATACTGTTCAACTCACCAAAGACCTGTGCTCTTACACGAAACACTTGAGGCAGGGAGAAGTATTTCTACTTCATGTTGAATATACAGAAAAACTCTAGTGAACTTTGAACACATTTCAAGAGCTTGTACAGAATTATACAACAGGAAAGTTTTCATAAATCCTTCTCTGACATATCCTATAGCAGTACATTTTTCACTAGGGAGCGGAGCAAGTGTAATTAAGTTTAAAAACCAAACCCGAACAACAAACTACACAGCTCTGGTATGAGGCAAAAGGCACCCATGCTAGGGATAGCCAAGCAGAAGCAAGGTCTTTGTCCGTAATCATTTTCATCTGGTCCACAGAAATACTGGCTTGGGAGCAGGCCAGCTAACTTGAAGGTCCTGCTGTGTGGGGGTTTGTCTGAGGGCAGGGAGCAAGTGGCACAGACCAAGGTTTAATCAAGCAGGTTCTATTAAACAGCCACCCCAGGCTATCGGTGGCAATGTGCTCACTGAAGCTGAGCAAAAAACATAGCAAAACATAACTGAAAAGGAACTCTATTAGTTAAAAGGCTGTGACTCAACAATTTTTGTTAAAGCTTTTCAAAATTGATGCAGAAGAATTTGCCTGATAAAACAGGTTCCAGGTCACACCTCCACGAGGTTTCTCCATGCTCCAAGTTCCCTTACCCAAAACTCAGGGCAACGATTAAAACAAACATTGTTTCTAGTTCCAGAAGCTTTATAATTCATGCTATTTTAACAGGGATTAACTTTTTACAAAAATGGAACTGATGAGATATGCCTGTCCTCAAAACTGCCTGAGTCAGTATTTTAGATAGCTGTAGGCAGCATCCAAACACGAGGCTCCTCAAGCCTACCAGCAATAATTCAGAACATCTCTCTCTCATAAAAATCCATACTGGTGTAAGGCCATAACCTGGTCTTTGAGCTTAAGCTTTTCTCCCTCACCAATAAATATCCCATTCTGCAAGTCCTTAAGGTTAATGTTAACATTTTGATTTGTACAGTGCAAAGGAAAATTCTGTCCTCTTTCCCCACAAAATTGTACTCAGCTGGCTTATGTCCAATTGCAGTATTCAATGCAGAAAATGAAAATACGATTAGTTCTTCTGGGTAACACTTTCAGTTTCCATTTTCCAAATGCTTTGGAAAGAACAAAAAGCACCAAATTCACTTTAGAAGGGTGCAGTTCAGAAGGCTTAGAATAATTAAAACATTTCAAAGGAGTTAAACTGTCTTAATTATTGCAATTGTACTTCAGAGTGCTCCCATCATATGAGAAACTACTTTACAAACAAGCCAATGGAAAACAAGAAACAACTTGCCCAAGACCATAAGAAAAAAAAAAATAGGAGAATTTGAAAATAGTGCATGATTCAAACTACTGTTTTATCCCTATTATTCAAATTTAGACTTTTAATGATGGTCCCTCTTGAATTCACATAATTTAACACACATCCCAACTTCAGAATTAATCATCCACATCAAGGAACTGGCTTGAAAGACTGCAATCACACTGAAGCTACAACTGTGACTATCACATCAGTTAATACAGATATTAACGTTACAGTATATACTAATAATAACTCTCTTAAGTGCACAATATCATAAATGAAAATAAATAAATAATAATTAAAGTGCACATTTTCTTAAACAAATGAAGTGCACCATAAAAAGATTCCAAGATCTAGCTAGAAAAAACCTAATAGAGAACAACAACAATTCACCCTTGTAAGCAACACTACTGGAATTTAAACATTTGTGACTTTGTAGGACAAAGCCTGGGAACACTACAGAGTTCAGTGTCCTTCAAACACAGTACTGCCCTGAACACAACATTCATAGAGGTATCTTGTTACGCTCTAATCACTTTTTTTAATTGCTGCCATACAGCACAAAGTTAATCACTCAGCAGGAGATCACCAACAAGAGTTACAAACTTCCCACCTGCCTCCCCCCGCCCAAGGTAAGGCAAAACCACAACACTGAAGTGCACCTAGAAGTTAACTGAAAAACCCTCCGGTGTATCGGGAACATGGCAGCAAAGCCACTAAATCGATCACATTCAGCACTGGTTACCTTATGCAAGCTGCTCACAGATTTAACTCTATACATAGCACATGGCCATAGCCCTTTAAAAAGGTAATAGTACCAGTAAAAGTGCCTATGATTGACTGGAAAAAGGGACCTAATCCTTCCCAAAAAGTGATGAGTTCTTATGGTTTAGTGTTTTTTATACATATAGAAATCACTACTAACCCAAAAGAATTACAAGATGAAAAAAATCCACACATGGTGTCACTAGGGTACATGTTCTTCAACAGACCAGGAAAGTAATTTTCTTTTAACATTATCCTCAAACCATATCAAGCCTTATCCAGACAGCAGCTCAGCCAGCTCCTTTTCATCCACGCAGCAACCAGCCACAAATGACAGAAGCTGGGAATCTACAGGTTGATCTTAATTTATTTCTAGAGAATAGTATACATACTGAATTTCAATGCATACATATTAGTTCATTCTGAAAGCTACATAAGAAACTCAAAGTGTGAAACAGTAAGCATAGCAAGCAGAAATTTAAAAGAAATCTATGACCACATCAGTCCTTTAAAAGGTTTGTCTTTCTTCACCTTCAAGGGCAGCTGTCTGCTGCTCTGCTAAAAAACTTCACAGCAGCTATAGGTTGTTCCTACAGCCCAGACCCAGACAAGTTCTATACGACATGGATACCCGAGTTACATTTGGCTGGTTTTGGCCATGAAAAGAATGGATGAAACCAGCAGAATTTTACCTCATTCCGCTACGGTGAAAAGTTTACCATTTCAGTAATGTCTGTGGACTGTGCAGCTGGCCTGCCTGCTGATGCATGCCTCAGAGGTTTGGTGGAAACCTTCTCAGTGTTGCAAACAGAAGAGCACACGTGCATACGGCACAGGAAAGGACTTCTCATACAGAAAGAGCAGGCATGTATGTCACTTCATCTGCTCGAACCTGGGCCTGGACTTTCCTCTTAGTGACAGCAGCCAATGACTATACAATCTTTAAAAGTTCAGCTTGCATCTTTTCTGGAACAACATCTAAAAGTAAACTTGGGGAGTGGGAGCAAGGCAACAGACCTACACCAAACAGGACAGTCTTTACTATGCAATATAAAAAGAGCTAGAGAATCTCCAGGGCTGATCCAGGTACACACAAGGAAAACACTTTTCAGAATGGAAACAATATGCTACATTTCATACTGCATTTCTGAATCTTTTGTCTCACAAAGTCCTTATAATCTCAATTTTCAAAGAGGGGCCTGAATGCTACACAGCTCATTGGTGTCACTGCCTGACAATACCCACTAAACTCCGCTAGGTCTCCCTCCGAATGTCCCAGATGACGCCAGCTACCCCAGCATACACAGACAGTAGCACCAGAAGGCAGCACTTCTCTTTATCTTCTGCCACCCCCAAGACTTGAAGTCCATACATGAAGCCCTTCTGGAATCTATGAACACAGCAGAAATAAAAGGCAGAAGTCTGTGTCATTTTAGATGTTACTCTTCTCAAAACACAACAATACCAAATTCCTGAACACTAAGCATAGTTTCCTACTCCATTTTCCGATAATTTTATAGACTTGCCAATGTCAGGTACTTGCATAAATGCATGCCCAAAAGAAGGCTAACTCAGGACTCATAATATAATCTGTGAATTTTTAAAACAATGATTTTTTTTGGTTGGTTGGTTTAAAAAAAAAAAAAAACTTCAAAATAAAAAAAAAGGAGAACTTCTGTTGTTGTTGAAATCAGCATTCTAAAATTAAGTCTACTATAAACATTTATAAATTGGCAGAGACATTCAAATATAGAGCAACTGATTACAACAATTAGCCTTTTTTTAAATATATCTGACTTTCATTACATACATTATGAGAAACATGCAGCAGAACAGTTACACAGAGCCTAGCCTGCTGGAGAATCTGGCATGTTCCAGCCATATGAAAGAGATAATATTAAAAGCACCACTGGCATCAGATTATGAATGGACGCTCAGTGTTATCACAGTACCCTATTAGAAATTGAACTATATCCAGATTTTGTTCTATTATCTATAGAGTATCTCCAGATGTACCTCTAAAAACCGCTGTTGCGGTTTTTAGCTAGCTAGTAGCTACCCTTCTGTTTGTTTATTCCTCTGTAAACCAGTCTATGAACTCAGGAGGAAATGTGCATGTTAAAGAACAAGGGAAGTTCTTAAAGCGATGCTAAGCTACTTGCCATTAAACACAACACCCGTATATTGCGTGCTTCCAGAGAGTCTCACAAAAGATGCTAAATACCTATAAAAAGAAATCCCAATCTTCACCTACCATAGGTGATGTGTTCTTTATGTATGAGAAAACAGCTGATTGAAAAGACAAAACAGAAAATCTTATCAGTGTTCGGATTCACGATGTTATAAAAAAAAATTCCTTTACCCAGCTATAATTTCATTAGAATGGGAGTGGGGAGTAGAGGTCTCTTAATATCAACATGAGGAGATTGGAACTATTCCAGCACCATTACACATAACCTAATCATATCCTCTTCCTTTTTTTCCAGTAGTTTCTAATTCCAAAAATTAAAAGCAAATCTTTGTAGCATAGATAACTTCTAACTGTTAACAACAGTTTCAGACTATTTCACAGTCACAACCACAGACAGTTTTTTAAGATCTCTGTAATAACAGACCATTGGAAATCTTACTAACCTTAATCTTATTAAAATTTAGCCTTTACACTATAATAACAAAACTTTGTATTCGTAAGGAAAGAGAGCACAACTTCAGTCACTGCCACCCTCACTCCAAATCTACTGATGAAGATGCAGAGACCTCAAGCAGCTACAGGGTTGTTGCCATTGCTGAAATTAGACTGGCTCCAAAATATCTTAAGTGACTGAGAACTGTGAATTTCATACGAGTAGGTGTATTTTATAACAGATTGGCATAAGCAGACTAGACAGCCTGTTTATGAAGGTGAAAACTGAAGCATTCACACTAAACCTTGAAAGCTGTAAATTATTCTGCTGCTCCAGGTAATTTCTTCCAGCATTTGCAATATTAAAGCAGGGCATGGAGCTGTACCCTGATATTATTTCAAGACGGGCTTGATTACAGATAATGAACAGATTTAGGAAATAACTCCCTTCCAGAAAGGATACTGCATGTGAGGATTTGTTACCTTAAAATAAGGAACAGCAGCAGCAAGGAGAAAAATACCTCTGAAATAAAGAGGAAACAAGCTTTTATTTATCTGTGATTCATTTACCAAGGCCGCAGACACAGGGTCCTTTAGACTACGCCAAAAAAGAATCCGCTGTTTGTTTCATAAAATCACTTGTAAGAAGAATGTTTGTGACTAACTATAAATGTCAAGAACATTAGCTGTCTGGTTTTCAGTAATAAGTATAGGTCCTAACACCATAGTGTAAAAACATACTGTAACTACACAGTCCGGCTTAATGTGCATCACGTCTCTTTCTCTGTAGTGCTAAGTCTGGCTAAATACTATAAATTTGATAGGTGGAAAATTACTATTAAAACACCAAATATTAGGAAGCCTGTATTTCTTTTGAGTCTCTTTGGCGAGAACCTCGGTTTGAAACACCAAATGCAGATTTTTTTCTAAACCATTGTAATGCATTAGGTTCACCTACAGCAGAAGAAAAAAATACTGACTCAATGTAAGACCTATCAGAAAGACAATGGCCTAAAACCTGCAGTTATTTAGTTTTCCTTTTCAAGCTCATGACACAATCAAATGCTTCCTCTCAAGCATATAGAAAGCCCAGATTTATCAGAGATATCTGATACACAGAGCACATGTATTACAGTTGGAAAGATGCTGAGTAGAAAAAACAGCCTCACAAGAAGGTATAAGGACCAGAACAGAATTCTACGAAGTCACCATAGGGTCCAATTTCATTCAGTCTGAAATGGAAAAAAATTATTATTGCTAACGGAGCATCTACATCTTTTCCTCACTTCGACACCAGGCAATTAGGATTTCACAAAGTTACAGATTTCTTTATTCCAATCACTCAGAGAGTCTTGCTACTTCCCAACAAGGAACAAGGTCTTTAGTCCGCAATCGTCATATCTGTTCCCAGGGAATCCAAGTCACATTCTGCACTTTAAAACTGCGCATTCCATAGTGCATGCCCTTTCTGTAGCTTAAGAGCACCACGTGGATAAAGTTTTACCCTGACTTTTTTCTCCCCACCACTGAACTCATGCTAAAGGTAGAATAAGTGGCATTCAACTTGTAACGGTCTTTTGGTTGTTCTGAACTGAAGGTCAGATTAAATTTGGTAATTTGTCTACCTCTGTTTCTCATCTGGAGCATGGCAGAATTGGGCAAAGGAACAACTGGTTATGTACAGTACAATGACTAGTTTTAATCAAAAGGTATGAACATAAARCTAACTTTGAAGTCTACAACGCCCTTGAGAACATGGCAACAACTCATACAGGAACTCTGTTTCAGGAACACACACACTCAAAGATACAGGCTGAAACTCACTGTCAGCTGCACTAACAATAATGAATCAAAGCAACAAACATGGCATTTTCGAATGAGCAAGGTGATAAATCTTAGCATGAATCTGTGGTAATCCATGGAAGTATTAATACGGGTGAGAATTTTCTCTAAACATCTTTGAATTTGCAGAATTCATGAGCCATAAGATAAGAAGCACCTCTCTCAAAAGAATCTACGTAGGAGTCCAACAGATAATCTCATGCTGCTAGAATTTCATGCATGAGTGGCCTCTCTATCATCAGATCTCTTCAGGCACTCGGACCCCACGACATACCAAAGAGGTGGGAGAGTCAAGGACAACTGCAGTCAGAGCAGAGTCCCAGCATTACCTGTGTGAATGCTTCCAAGTGCTCTAGTGAAGACGGGGAAAGAAAGGAGGGACAGAAGAGACAAAAAACCTTCTGGCCACATAAAAAGGATTGACTCTTCCTGCAATTAATGTATGAGGAAACCAGAGACTGCTTCAAAATAGTGAAAGTGTCCTACTTTACCTCCAGATGTAGTTTCCATTCCAGAAGGTCTAGCTTCTGCCTCCAAGTCAATTGCCTACAACATTTATTTTCACTTGACTGTAAAAAGAAATCAATAGCATCTTCTACTTAAGTCAGCAGGGAATGAACTAAAAAATAACCATACCACACATAAGGCCCAGTTTACAGGAACACATGTTTAAAGCCATACTGTCTGAGACTGTCCCCAGTTCATATCTGTGCTCTTATTTAGCCCAGAACCCTTATCCTTAAGTGAGTGATCCGACACTCCCAGCACACACAGGAAGCTATAGCTGTTGCTTTGCCTACTGGAAAACCTGACCTCAGTGTGGTTTCATCCACAAGACAAATGACCCTAAAATTTTTCAAGATCATGAACTTTGTAGAAAACAGACGACAACTGAGGGAGAAACAAGCAGTTATGCAGTAGTCTCATTCGAAAATACTTATTTAAAAACCGCTAATCCCAGAAAAGACAGAAGCAAACATGAATAATGCCCTTCAGAGATCCACTATTCCAGTAATCTCAGCTCCTCCAATCTTTCTTACAAGAAAAGTCAGTTCTGCTTTCCAATTAAAAAAACAACAAAACAAACAAACAAAACCCACCCCCACCCCCCAAAAAAACCAACCCACACTTATAGACACCAATTTTGCAAAGGTCAGTTAACGCTATCCCTACAACATTCCTTTCAGACAGTCTTATCAGATACATTATTATTTCTTAAATTCTCAAAAAAATACTGCTACACCAAAGAATTGTGCTCTCACAGAGAAGTCTAAGAACATATTAATACGAAATTCAGACACAGAAGTTAAGTATCAGTTGATTTAAAGATTGTCACAGGATTTTGTTAATAACAACTAATTTTGATTTAAAAGGTTTCTGTGCTTTTTTTCTTCTTGAATCTATTGAGATAGCTGAAGTACACAAGAGGTATAATAATTTCTAATATCATCACGACTAGCATTTTTGTCTGTCAGTCATCTAACTTACAGTCAAGTGATCCATGTAAACCAAGTCCCCAGAGCTGGGAGGTCTTTTATAAACCTAAATTATTTAGACACATGAAACTTGTAAGTCAAGTCAAAACAGTAAAGTTTTTGTATTTGCTATGCAAGTAGAAATTGTTCTTCATTTCCTAAAGTCACATGCCGAGTTAGTCAATTTATTCTAAAAGCAGTTGTCCTGGACCAGTTTCAGCATTCCTTGAGGCAAACACGCTGTTATTGAAACAAATAAATCTTTTTAAGTTCTAATACTTTGTTGCAGTAAGAGAGACTGGGAAAAAAAAAAAAAAAAAAAAAAATGCAGCAGTCAGTTCTCCAATGCCAGCAAAGAAGCTCAAGAAATGACACATCTTTGGAAGCAGAATGTAATCACTTCCACTAACGATCCCTTCCTCGATTGTACACGTGGACTGTATCATCTCCTGAACCGTACGTTAAGCAGCAGTGAGCACATGCAAATAGAATCTTATTTCACAACGTAGAACTCAGCTGTTAAAAATAGAGGAGAAAGACTTGGGTTAGAAGGCATCTATGCAAATCATGAGCTTGATTAAGGCCACAGAAGACACAAACACATCCCTTCAGTAGGTATTTTCAAAAGATATGGGAAAATTTAATGTTACTAACAAATCTCTAGTGAAATTTGGTTAGAACATTCCACAGAAATTCTGGTTACTTGTGCAAACACATCTGTAGCATTCTGAATCACAGCAATTTCTGGGGCTTGGGGTTTTTTGTTGTTTTTTTGTTTTGTTTTTAAATCATGCATGATGTGAAAATACTCATCTTGAAATTAAATCTATGAAAGAAACTTTACAACACTTCTACCTACAATACAACAGATTAGATTGGATGACCCAGAAATACACAAACATATTAAATTTCTACGTCAAGTAGTTCACATGAGAAGTATTTAGCTTCTGACCTAGCCCCTGTTCTACCTTGCTTTGTACCCTCTTACCAAGTAGGGGGCAGAAAGGAATCTCTTCTTCCCCCTCAAGCTCTTACTTCCTTTTCCTGCAGCGCTATTGGAAAACTCCTAACCCCCACACTCTGTAACAGGAAACTTCTTATCCTCTTCATCTCTTTAAAAAAAAAAAAAAACAAAAACCCACCACTAAATCTTGAGAGGTTTTCCTTCACAGCTTATTATGGGCTGATTTATGCACCAGTCTTCCTCTACAAGCTTGGCAAAAATCTGCATCTGTTTCTCTCTCAAACAAACGCAACCTCTTYTACGTCTCATCACCTGCACTCACCTCCTTTCTTCCTCAAGCCCCTACCACCACCACCACCACACCTTTGTGCTTACCATAGTAGCAAACGAAACACCAGTTGATGCTATTTGCTTTCTGAAAGGCTATGGGCTGTGCGGCTCATTTCTGCACTTGGTTTCAGGGAGAGTAACAGAAGAAAGCACAAAACAGCCATAGGAGAGACTATATGCAAGAGCTTGGGGGAAGCACTAAAAATTACGCATCACCACTTGCACTATCCTCTTGGGCAGGAAGCAGAGCCACGGTACAGTTGCACTAGCAGCTCTCAGTAAGGCACAGTTATGAAATACTAACGATCTCTTCCTAGATTGGGATTTTTTATTAGAATGCATTGCAGGCAACTAGTTAGACAGGTTTGGTTTAGTTCTGCTGCTCCTTCTCACACACATTAAGAGCACTTAGTGGTAACAAGTATTTTCAGGATTTGCAGGTAAATCTAGTATTTAGGTTTACTTAGCTATTGAGAGATTACAGTGAGGCATGAACACCTTCAGCTGTTCTACCTTCCTCATGATAATAAGTTTCATCAAGAAAAAAAAAAACTTACGAAAGTGAGGAGCAAAAACAGCTTTTCAGGTACCATCATTGGTAGAGATTTTGCTGCAGAGAAAGGTAATTGTTCAGGATCAAATATACTGCTTTCTGACTTGGGTCAATATTTCTGTGATTTAGCCTGTCACAGGATTACATCAGTAAACAGCAACTGTAGCTGAAAACTCAAATTACTTACATTCAAGACAATGTCAAACAGAGGAAATAATGAGATGTAAATACATAAATTATTATAGACTATCAAATATCTTACACGCACATACTTGCATTGGTATATAACACTCCAGTTTCACATTCAAGAGAATATAATCCTTGCCAATCAATGAGTTGCCTCTCTTTTAACAGTAAACGTAACTGCAGTACACATGTACCCATCCCCCTGTGATTTTACCACCAGCATTGTTCATTTGTAGCATTTAGTCAACTTGAGTGCAAGTTTCGTTTCCTGACACACTCGTGCTATACGACTTCAGTAATTTAAGTTCTGCAGAATAACAATATGGGGAGAACAGTACACAAAGTACTGCGATACAAATACTGATTTAAGAGAATAAGCAGATTACCTCTGCCTCTTCTACACTTGAAGTTTTCTACCACCACAGTGATCTCAGTCATAAGTGCGAGCAGATGCAACCTCTGAACAATGTAACAATATTAGCAGAAACCCCAACCACAGCAGGTGGCCCTGGGAGAAAGCCTGTTTTTCCAATAGAGCCATGCCTCACAGCACGCTATTTTTTCTCTCTTAATCAATATTTTTCCACTTCTGCTTCAAACAAGTAAGATTCATCAAATAAAAAAACTAAAACAAACAAAAGGTTACATGGCCAGGACCACAGCCAGCATTCCTAGGTTAGATTATACACTTGCCTTGGCTATGCGCTTCCCCTTCCTTTCTCTTCCCGTGCCCTTCCCCCAACTTTCACTCGACTCTTGCATGGGCTTGGATGTTGTAAGCACTTCAGATCCACATTAAGAACTTTACATTAGTGCTTCTGCACACCAATCTCAGTCCAAGGAGGAAAACAGACTCCTCTTCAGTTACAAGCTTACAGTACTCAAAAATGGGGGGGRGAACGGGGAGGACGGGAGACGATTTCATTTGCCTCCCCCCTCCTATGCCTGTACTTTACAGCGATGTTTTTGGACTTGTATCACTGTTGCCCAATTTCCAAAAGAGAATTCCATATTTGGCAGCTAAGGTGAAGCCTGTTTCATACCAATTCTCTTGTTTGAAAGTTACAGATACATTAACCACAAGGTAATCTGACAAGTTACAAATAGTGACTTCCTTTTTTAAAAAAAAAAGTATATTACTATATTAGCATATAAATCTACACGCTTCATTCAGCTGATACATTGTACAGTACAGGGCAGCGCCAAACCTTTTATACTTGCCAAAGGACAACATGGCAGGAGGGTCTGCAGAGGCAGCGTGCGCGCATGCACGCGCTACTGAGCGGGCGGCGTGCCTGGGAGCTGCCCAGGGTACAACTCCCGGCCCTTCTGTTGCCATCGTCTTGGAAGCTGATCACTCTGTATTTCTGTCATTCCCTCCGTAACAAGATTAAAAAGCACATACCTGCTTTTTAAAAGGTGTTTTGAAACACACAGATTAAAAACATTACCTACATAGTTACTTGGAAAGAGAAAAAAAGCTGTTTGTAATTTTATTTTAATAACCTCTGTTGCCCAAACCCAGGTAGTGAGTAAAAGAAAAATAACATAGTCATAGCGTGAGAGAAAGCAGCCAACTCAATTGTTTGTTTAAAGGTAAGCAGAAGCAGCAATAACTAGAAAAGTTTTATTCACATGAAGATTTCAGCTTTTGCAAGCATTACATCTGCTGTCGCTGCTACAGAACGAAGTACAGTGTGGCCTATTTTCTACTTGACTTGTGCATCCCATTATTCCTTGCGCACTCCTGACTAACCAACAGCAGTATCTTTTCAACTTGCTGACTCGTCCAAACATCCTCCTGCAGGTGAGCTGACATCCTGGTCAAGGAACAGAAATACTTTGTAGTGGCCTGGACTGATAGACTGATCTTTCCCAAAGAGTAAAGGGAAATAATTCAGGCATATACAACGAACAGAATTTCTAACCCTCACTCCATCCTAAAAATTGCCTCCCACGTGATAAGGAGATAGATGAAGTGAAACAACTAAGCACAACATCGTGGCTTAAACTGTGATCAAAGAAGCAGCAAGGAACGTAACAAGAAGAGGTAAGGCATGAAACTAAATAACACTTTCCTAACCGTGACTGGAAAAATTGCATTCTTTGTTTTACTGGACAAATGCGAACAAGTGTCCAAAAAAATGTTAGCTGAAGTCAACATGATGTTTTGACGTAGTACACACACACAAAAATCGTAACAGATTTTCCAGCTACATAAAGAGCTAGAAACTTAACATTGACAACTGAATTGCAATCATGAGGCTTATATCACTATTTGCCCCCTCAAAGCCACTGGTCCAGTTTTTGTGTAYGCTGAAATAAACCATTAGACAGCTTATATAAAGATCCCTATTTTCCAGCCCTTCTGGACTACAAAGATATTAATGAAACTTTTGTAAACCCAGGTGCCTAATTTAGCTAAATGCATAATGCAGGTAATACTGCTAGACCTCATCAGAGCACACAAACACTACTGAAGTAAATGGAAGCTGCAGGTGCTCAACATCTTTAAAAATATGCTCATGCAGTGCATGCAAATGTCACACCATCATTGTTCAAACCTGACTGCCTATTTAAAAAAAAAAAAAAAAAAAAATCATCTTAACTTTGACAGAAATCAATCAGCTCACTAGAAACATGCCCAAATGATGTTCCACTCTAGGCTGAAAAAGCCAAACTAAGCTGTTACTTTGTTGAAAAACTGCTTTTATGCCCAAGCCATTCACGGAGATCTAAGCAATGCAACCACTTTTTTTACAAGCATTTTATCGAAGAGCTTGCCAAGCTCCGTATAAACACTTTATTTCGTAAAGTTTATATGCCAAGTTTTTGAAACATGAAGTGACAGGCTCTCAGTGGAATTTCTGCAGAGCTACAACGTTCTTATTGCCCTCAGCCTCCCGAGACTGTAAATTGACTAGAAGAAGCACGTAGCCAGAATCTTTTTCTTTTATACAGGAATGCCTTGCAAATTTGAAATACTGAAACAGTCTCTATGATCAGCCAAAGAAGAATTCCTCTACACAAGGCTCAAAATCCCCCAGTGATCAGCACACTATAAATATGCATCACTGCTGGGTTTCTGTTGCCAGCACTGGAAAAAGTTTCTCTCTGTCATTAAGGATCCCTTAAAGTTAAGAACTAATGCTAAATATCCTCCACCCCGCAGAGATATTTTAGCTAGATATTTTCATACGGAAATCAACTTATCTTAATGATCTAGGTTGTTTTCTAATTTTTTTCTAACTTGTTCACATCTTACTTTCACCCAAGGTTCTAAAGTTACAAAAGCAACCGAGAGTGAACTCACCAATGGCATAAAACTGAAAACAAAAAAAAGGGAGAATAACCCAGTTTCCAAGCTTCATGAAGTAAAACCTCTGAGTATATAGTACAGTTGCATTTGTGCCATATTATATTGCATTTCAATCTATCTGACTACGTACTGAAACTTTGCACTTCCTTTTACCAGTTAGTTTTCTTACGGCTCAAGGTCTCCCTTTGATTATTCCCAGTTCTGACACATTAGCTATCTTTTTACCATGTTTACTTTTGCTCTACTACTGATTTGCCTTTATAATACTATTATTATTGTAGGGATTTTGAAGACATGTCCTTTATGGTGCTTTGTAGCATCAACATAATTCTTGCAACGGCTTTCCATCGCCAATGACGGAAATGAAACAGGTAAGTTAGAAAAGACATCAAATTTCATTTTTTTCATAAAACAGTAAACTCAAAGCTCTGCCTCCTTCAGGCTGTTCTTACAAGCAGTAATTTTGGATTACTGTATCAAAGAACAGCAAAAAACATTTAACCAGCATTTTGGGTGTTTTTACTACCGCTTCCTCTCCTATATAATATAAATAAATTAAAACTTAAAAAAAAAAAAAGAAAACACAACTACTAAACCCACAAATATTAGAAGAGCTCAGTGGCATCTGTAATACCCAGAAAGGCTTTAACATTTCCTTTCCAAGTTACCTATGCTCTAGTATTCTTAAGGTTGCAGAGCAAGCTAGTCAGAATCAGAGCTCATTTCCCAGCATTTAATCCTCCACCTGAATTAGTGTGCTACCTCTCAGTTATTAATCACTTTGATACTACATCCCCTTAACTCAGAGTTTAAATTTTCAAGACACACGTGAATGCAATTTACTCCTACAGAAAAATCCCTGGACTCCTCTATTAATCTAAAGCAGCAGTGTTCCATTAACCACTTCCAGAACTTTATTTAAAAAATTGCCATTTTTCCATATTCAGTCTTTTCTTTTTCAAAGTTTCAGTTGCCTATCATGGAAGGCTATTACTCTTTGGCTTTCTGTTAGAAAGGTATCACCTCCGATTTGCAAGTATATTTTAATCAAACTTTACAGTATGCTTAGAACAACTCTATAAATGCAGTCCGTGTTCGTGCAGTATTCACACACCACAACAAAAAAGTGCTTAATGGCTCTTCTGAAAGAAAAGGGTTGTATTTGGAACCTGCACCTGCATGAGAGCCTTACTCAGGCCTCAGGACTGCTCCTCTTCAACGCCTGCACACCAGCCAAGCAATCCCAAATTGCAATCTGAGTTCCCCGTTGCTCTCTTAACCACAGTACAGTGAAAATGGCATCCACGGGACACCTATCCCATGGCGCCCGCTGTCTTTTCCCCAGGGAAAAGAAGGAAGCCCTGCTTAGCCAACATACGTGGGCTTAATGGCTTAATGGATCCAGCCAGCAGCCAAGTATTTGAGGACAGGGACAGGTTTCGTGCTCTCGCATGGGAAACGGGGCCGAGGCAGACACACCTCCCGCACACCTGTGCGTAGGTACTGACAGAAGCTGCCAGCTCTGCTTGCAAGGAGCCTCCCAGACACGCTGCCAAGCCAAGCCTGCCCGGCTCTGGGTTCAGCAGGGTACCTGGGGCTGGGGCCAGACCAGGGACCAACACGCTCCCCGGGGGTTTCCCAGGCAGCTCGGGCACGTCGGCCTGAACGGGAGAACCCGGAGAGGGGCGGTCGGTAGCCAGGTGCTCCTCGCATCAAACTTGCTCGTTTTCCAACCTCCTGCAAGTTCTCGGAGCAGAATGTCAAAGCACGAACGCAGTCACACAAAAGATGAAAGCGATGACGTGAAACCCGCTATGAAAACCAAAGGCGATCCCAACGGCACAGCCTGCTGACACAGCACCCCCCGCCCGCTGCGCCGGCGGCGGGGGCAGAGCGGGACGCGCCACCGGGGCCTCGGCCGCCACCACCACCGCCGCCGCCGGCGGAGCGCTGCCGCGTCCCACGGCCGCCAGGACGGAGGGCACACGCGGGGGACCGCGACAGCAGGGCGGCGAGCGCAGCCACGGGGCAGAGGCGGGCGGGCGGGATCGTCTTCCCCTCACGCGACGCCAGGGTTCGGCGGGCAGCCGGGCACCGACCCGCGGCCGCACACCCACGGCGCCCCAGGGCCGCCGGCCGCCTCCGCCGCAGGGCCGGAGCACCGGGGCCCGCTCCCGGCGCAGGGCGGGGGCTGCCCGCTCCGGCCCCCGCGCGCTGCCAGAAACTTTCCGGGGAGGGGAGGGGAGGGGAGGGCGCCGGCGCGGGGTGGGGGGGGGAAGGGGGGCCCCGCCGGCCGTTGGCGGCGCGGCCCGGCGGCGCGGCGCGGCCCTTACCCGTCCTTGCGGCGGGCCTTGTAGACGTGCCCGTAGGTGCCTCTGCCCACTTTGCAGCCCTCGTACTCGAACAGGTCCTCCACCCGCTCGCGCTCGGCCGCCAGCTTCGACTTGAACTCGTAGTCCATGTCTCGCCCATGGGCGGGGAGGGACGGGCAGGGGACGCGGCAGCCGGATCAGCACCGCCGGCTGGCGGAGCCCCCTCCCGGCGCCGCCATTTCCG
>JAYKAV010002985.1:44386-109015 GCA_035582835.1 Phoebastria nigripes
CGGGGGGGCGGTTTGTTTTTGTTTTGGTTTGGGGCTTTTTGGCGGGGGGAGGGGGTGCGCTCCGCCGCCACCCGCTTCAACTGGGCTCCTCGCGGCGCGGCGCGGGGGATGCCGGGAGTCGTAGTGCGGCTGCGGGCGCCGGCCCCGGCGCCGCGGGCGGGACGAAGCGGCGGCAGAACTACAACTCCCGGCATGCCCCGGGCCGCCCCGGCCAGGCGGCGTCGGCGCACTTCGCTCCCCGGAGATACCGGGCGTTTCAGCGGCCGCTGGGAACTTGCTGACTCTTCACAGTTGCGGGGCAGAGGCGGGAGCGGCGAGCGCAGCCGGGCTCGGCGCCTCTCGCTGGGAGAGCGCACGCCACGCCGCGCCACCGCCACGCCTCGCAGCGCGCACCAGGCTGCGGGGCGCCGAATAGTGCGGCAACTTGTTTATCTCGCGAGCTGCCACTCAAGGCCCGGCACCGCCCGCCCGCTGGATGCTGCCCTCTGATTGGCCGGTTTCGCCCCGCCCCCGCCGTGGCTCGGCTGCGGGTCCCCGCCGCCGGCCCCGGGCGGCTGCGGGCGCGGGTGGGACTTCGCAGCCGCCACGCCCGACGCCGGCAGGGGCGCGGGCCGAGCTGGGCCCGGCCTGGGGGCTGTTTCGAGGCAGCGGCCCGAGCCCGGTGGGGTTGCGGCGTTGGGGAAGAGCCCCTGCTCGCCTGAAGGGCGGGGATGCGGCCCCAGGAGCGGCGGTTGGCGCCACTTGGCCCGGTGACAAGCGGCGCGCGGGAGCGGCCGTTGGGCCGCGTCCCGTGCCGGCAGCGCTTGGGCCCTGGCCCGCGCAAAGCAAACAGCTCGTCAGCGGAGCGGAGGCCCCGTCCCGGTCCCGGGTGTGCCGGTCCGGCGGTGCCGCGCTGCAGGCCCGCGCCCGTTGGGGATCGAACGGGAAGCAGGCGGGGGAGTGGGAGGCTGGAGGAGGTGGAGGTTCCCTGCGCGGCCTCATCTTTGTGTCGCTGCGGTTTAGTGTTGGAAACGCGAATTCTCAGAAAGTGGCTAGATGCAGCTAGACGCTGCTAAATAAACTCGTTGTTCATACTAAGGATCACAGGGGCAGATGACAGCATTTGCAATCAAATACTACCCCAGGCTTATCGCTGAGGCTTTCTGATTCGATAAAGCATAGAGATTATTGGACAAACACGATAATACTTTCAGGTTCATATTTCATGCTGACTATTTTGAGATCATAGGAATACTTAGGCCTTTTAAAATGATGTCTCAGTCTCTAATTCAGGGATTTCTTTGTGAAAAACATTACACACTGCAAGCATATTTGCATTACCACACAGAGCTAACCAAATATCAAGGTTATATCCTGTCATACAAGCAAGTAATAATCCCTGCCTTGTGTACTCAACCTTAGTTTATAACAGTCGGCAACAAGTGAATGAAACAGAACGAAATAAGGGAAGAGTAAAAACAGAGGCTGTCCATATACAGAAACCATCTGGGTTCATCACCTGCCCAGCCAGCATTAGTTGCCTAAATGGAAAGTTTTTCCACTGCCTAACACACACTGGATGGGAGGGGTAGGCAAGCTGATGAGAAGCTGTTGTTGCTGACAAAGCGAAGGGAGGGGTCAACTGCAGTATAAGGTAAGGTACTATATATGATTACTAGTGCATAGCTAAGTCATGAGGTCCTAGCCAGAAGTTTGTTTCTGAAGTAATGGCAGAAGGAGTGTAACCATTTTGAAGCGATTATTTCTTCCAGAAGGCAATAGGTGATTCAGAATTTCCCTTGTGCCAGGTAGCTAACAACCGAAATTCTCAGAAAACTTCATCACTCCTTTACCAAAGTAATATTTTCCAGAGAACTACAAGTGCTTTTCTCTGCAGTTGCCGATATGGATCTTTCTGAACAAGGCCCGATCATGAGCTGGCAAATTTCCTAAACACAGGAAAGAGAGGACCATTGATCTTTCAGTGTCAACATTAAAGACATTTGCTAAAATTAGAGCTAACCATTTCAATTTTGCAAAGCGTTCACATCTTTGGTCACCTAGTAATCAAAGCCAACACTGAGAAGAAAGGGACACAGACTTAAAAAGACAAGCATGTAGCTGTAGAAGGTTATGCTACCCAGAAGTATTCATCCAATCTTAAAGTCACTAGGAATAAAGACTACCTTGCTGTTGGTAATAATAAACTCTACAAGTAGTTCCCGTTGCCCTCCTTGACCAAAAAAATAGCTGTTATTGCCCATTTTCATCACTAAGGCTTTTGTTTTCTACTCTTTCAATTCCACCATGAAGAAGACAGACAAGACTCTCTTTTACTATAACTCATTGTATGTCTGCAGCCCCAGTGAGAGAGGGCTAACAGCACCCCCCGTTATGGAAGCTCAGCTAGGCTGCCATTTGTAAGCCAAGGCAACTTAATTCCACTCTGCCCTATACTGTACCCAGCTCCCTAGTATTGCAAACAGCCATTTTATTCTTTCTTCCATAAACTGATCATGCTTCACCAGTAAACATTTTGGCCCTCGCTGCTGCTACTGGGAGGCTGTCTGAGAGAAACCTCTCTAACAGCTGGAAGCCTTCTTAAAATTTCAAACCTATGTTTCCCTGTGACCAGTCCACATCCATCTTTTCTTCCTGTGCAAATACTGTCCTGAAGTAGCCTTTCCTGCTCTCCTATGTGTATCCCCTGCCAAAAGTATTTATAGATGGCAATGTCATCCCCACACAGCCTTTATTTTGCAGGACTAAACAAGCCATGCTYTTCTCATCCCCCTCGTGAGCCCCCTCAGTGGAAGCTGGACTGGTACAAAGCTGGTTAGGGAAACCGCAGAACGTGATCTGTGCCCCAGTTCCTTCTCTTGTGACACAGCCCTGCTTCTAGTTTCTGGATCCTTATGTTGGCCACATAAAAGCCATTAAAAGCGTAGAATCAACTAAGCAGCACCAAGTGTAGGCCAGCTCAGAGGCCGGTAAGAATGAGGCTACCTTCTCATTTGAAGCAGAAGTTTTATCAATTCATGGTTAAAAGATGGAAATGGGCACATTCATCTCTTCTTGAGATTGGAGTGCATGGCAGGATTCCACTTCAGAAAGATGGAGAAAATTGTTTATGTGGGCACACGCCGTCAGGCCTGTGGGAGAACAGCTGCCCGGCATCTCCTCTCCAGGTGGTTCCCAGAGGAGGAGCAGTGGCGGGCAGCCATTTACAGAGCAGAGATGAATCTTTGAGCGGCGGCAAACTGGCCAAGAGAAAGAGGCAGAACAGTACTGTGACATTTCCATCGCTCTTCCATGTTAGTAGAACGGTTGTGATACCGGTAATATCTATTTAATAGCATTCGCGTTTTTTAAAAGTGTTTTATTAATTGTATTATTCACTTCTAGTCAGAAGAGAAATGACTAACATTTTTAATATGTAATGCCCTATCATTTGTTAATTGTGCTGATGCAGAAAGTCTGAGTAGCCCCACCAAAGAAAATAGAAAATGACAGGCTTGCAGATTGCAAGCATGATTTTTTTTCATCCTGCCAGCCTAACTGAAGATGCTGGGTTGTCGCTTGTTAGAACCACCATTTCTTCCAAATCTCAAGTCACTGCGGTTAAATAGTGCCCAGACTGTTGGAAATGAAAGGTGTTTCAAGGAAGACTGAAAGTTGAGGAACTGACTATTCTCAGCAGTTCTCTAAGCAATTCTCCAAGACAGATAAGACATGAATTTCTGATGTAAAAAGGAAGAATTTGGTCTTTAACACTTCAACCTCGAGAAAGTGACACACACAGACCATTTTTCTTCTTTGCTGATTGCCTTGCACGTAAAATACACTGATTCATTTTCTTTCCAGCTTGTCTTAACTTCATTCCCTGGCTTGGTAAGTTGTATTTTCTGTCATAGGCAATCTCTTGCAGTTTTCTCTTCRTGTATTAGTAAGACCAAAAAATATGTGGTGGGTTTTTTTAATTTTTCTAGGCCACATCTGGAAGTAGTTGCACCTTTTCTTAATTTACTCTCTTTGTAAGCTTTTACTTGTTAATCCAGCGCGAAATTTTGGATCATTAGGGATCAAGACAGCATTTTTCCAGTAGATCTTGAGTGGGGCATTAATAAACATATAAAAACAGTGTTTATTTATGTCAGTCACATTTAAGCTGATGTTGTTTCACTTAAGAGTGGAAGGATGCATCTCAGAAGTCTGAGGAATAAGAGTAGAAAAAATTCAGAACGAATAGAGGTCTCATGTGAACTGTGTTATCATCTCTACAGAAGCAGAGAAAAACTAACAGTTCTATTCCAAAAAATATAGAAACATACTTGGGATTTTTAAACATATTAGTGTGAGAGTGTGAAGAGCCTAATGAAAGCTGGACAGCATGTCAGAGGATTTCTAATAGGGATAGATTAGAAAGTCTTCAACTGGCTGTAAGTTCAGACATTATCATTCCCAGTAAAACTCTGAATTTTGGAATCTTTTATGTCAATTAACTTCTATACACCTATAATAAAAGTATTAATCTTATTTTATAGGTTTAGAAAATAAAGTACATAACTACGGGGCTCTATGAAGATTTTACAGTAAATCTAGAGAGTATGCTAGGAATGGAAGATGGGAGTCCTGACTTCTGCTCTCATGATTATTTGGCTAGCTCTGTTTTTTTTAATTCATTTTTATAGTACCATAATCCAAATAGTACTAAAATAGAAACCTTGTGCTGCTTTTCTTGAGTATAATCCAAGAACCTGGTCTCAAAATAGGCTGTACTGCTTTTCACCATGTTTTCTTCCTGAGAAAAAGAAAACCCTCACAAAATCACAGAAGCTATTCCCTACCATCTCTTTACAGACTGGCAAGATTGAACAGTTACCTGACAAAAACAAGGGAATTCAGCGTTCAGCAACTAAAAACCAGTGGGAGACAGCAAAGTAAAAGTGAAATAATTCTACATTGCACAGCGTGCCACAGTTCATCACTGCGCGACTACGACTCAACCTTTTCACTGATCAACTAGTGTAACCACATGTACATCTTTCTTAGCATATCTGCTTACTCCCTGTGAATTGTGAAGCAAGGTGCATGAGCTTATTTCATTTGGGGTACAGCACGCAGTGCAGTGGGCTTGCTTCAGTTTGTCAGAAAAAAAAAACAAAAAGCCCTAGGATACTATTAACTAATACCATTGTGTTCACATTTGAGAATCAGCATGACAGCTGGTTTAGAGGGCCAGCCAATACCTCCAAAGCAGAGATTTGGGGAAAGCCTTGAATTCTAAAAAAATAGAAGTTGCCCATAATTATGGAGAAAGCATAAACTCTAATTCTGAATATAGCAGCCCAAAAATTCATACTTTGGAGCCGCACAGGCGGTGTAACTGGGTTTCCTTGGCTTTGTTGGTATACATGGTTTCAGTCTACCTGCATGGTTGGCATCCTCATTCCAGCACCACCATATTCCACCTACTCTATTTCCTTGCCAGTCGTTAAAGTTTTCAGAAGCTAAAATAATTCTAAACTTCCCTGTAGAATTCACTGATCTTTTTCCATGAACTGGGAAAGACAGTAGCATGTAATGGAAAAGGAAAGATGTTTCTTTAATTATCCTTGAAGCATATAAAGGAGAATACAGCAAAACTGCACTGTCTGATAGCTTTCTGAAGTTAAATCCATTCCCACAGAAGAAACAGAACTGTGCTAAACAGATAACCTGAACCGTATCAAGTTCTACTGTTAYGTTTTCAACTTCTTCCATTGGATATAATAAGTTTTATACCACTGTACTGGCAGAATCCATCCTAAAGACAAGCTATGGCTATAGAACAGTATTTCATGACAAGTCTATAGAACATATATAATTCATATCTATAGAACTGTTATACTTTAGTGTTGCTCCTAGCCAAATAGATTGTGATGCCCTATTACAAGTGTTTTCAACAGCAAATGTTCAAAAGGCCTTTAATAAATCATCTTTGGATAGGAGACATAGATCAAGAAATAACAAACTTCAGTTGTACCAACTGAGATTTACATATAGGAAAACCTTTGAGTGATAAAGTCAGTTATATAATGAAATTGTCTGGAGATACTGTGTAATCATTAGACTAAAATTAAAATAATTAGATATTTTTAAGAAAAGGTTAGGTAAACCTCTGTCAGAAGTTTTGTAGGTAAGGTAGCATTAACATGATGAGGAGAGTAGCTAGAAACTAGATTTCTTGTTTTTCTTTCCAGCCCTATTTTTATATGACTTTCTTATTCTATATGACCTAAGAAGGAGCCTCATTTCATGGACTAACCAGTTAAAAGACAAAACCCAAAAGACGGAAGTAAACCATGAGTTTTCGTGACAGAAGGGTTATGCCACAAGGATTCGTACTTAAAGCTGAGCTGTTCACAGTTCGTAAGTGAACTGGGAAAAGGAATGAATGATGATGTGACAACATTTGAAGAACATATCTAATAATTCGGATCTAAAGCTGATTGAAAAGTACTTGCAAGAGGCTTCCATGACGCTGTGTGAGTAGTGGTAGTTGAAAAGCAGTGTTCAAAGTGCAGCGTAATGCACATGGGGGTAAAAACATACAGACGTGATGATGAACTCTAAAAGCTAGTATCAGTCAGGAAAAGTCTTGAAGTCACTGTGAGTAGTTCTCTGAACAAAGGTTTGGTGCTCAGAAGTGGTTAATAGGACAAGAATGGTAAACTTTTTTAGGAGAAGGATAAGAAAACAAAGCATAAAACACACTTACATAGTACTGCATGTAACTATGGTGCACTACTTGTGTATTGTTTTCTGTTCTAGTTATCCTGTCTCAAAATCCTTATAGTAGGATTATGGTAACATTCAGGCTTGGATAACCAAAACTCAGAAATATGAAATGGCAAAATGATGGGATACAAATACATTAGCAGCTATTAAACACAAAATACTGCCTCTGTCTTAGCAAGTCTGCGGGACTCAGATTACTGGAAGCTGGGAAGGCATACAGAAGGGATTATTGCTATCTGCTTCCCCTTGGATTTGTTAGCTGGGAAAATAAATGATTGGGGGGGTGATAAATGATAAAAAATAAATCGATCCAAAAGACATAATTAATACTGTGTCATTTGTGGCTATTACATACCATGGTCCAGAGGAAACTTCCAGCTCAGGAATTCACCACAACACGGTTTGTTAGAAGCTGAGAAGATGTACTAACAAAAGAAATGAGCGATCCAAGAGCTGAATCCCTCCTGCCTGTGACTGATTTTGAGCTTTGTGAAACTACGGTGGAATTAGATTTAGGAAAACCTAAGAACTCCTCGTGTGCTGAGAGCCTCGCTATGTTACTGAAGTTCTGGTTTTCTTATTTCCACTCTAATTTTATTATTTCCTAACTCCATCTGTGCCTCAGTGGCAAAATCCTAAATTGTCTAGATTCCAGAACTGTATTTACAGCCAAATAGGAAATGACAGCATCAGCTGCTGGCTCACTATGCTGAAGAAGTTGAGCAACTCTGAATTTTAAAAGAAAGCCAGATGGTCTAATGAGAGCAGGAACCAGGAGTTCCATTGTCCTGCATGGTTTCATTTCTTTTGGGACCAGGTTTTCTATCTGTCATGCAAGGCAGAATATTTCCCCATCTTTAGGAAAGCTTTTGGATTAAAGTATTACTAAACCTATCAGCTAGCTTTACTAGCTATGTCCATCGACCAGTAAAGAATTTGCAGTCAGCCAAATTTCAGTCAGCCTGAAAAAAAGAACTGACCAAAATGTTTTTATACTTCAGGTTATGATCTTGCMACTACAACTCAAAAAAAGATTATCCTGAGACAAATACCTATTGTTAATGCCATATACAGAAAAGACTACACACTGACTGTTGGAAGCAAAAGTACTTTTTGAACCCTTGCAACCAGACCTCAAAAATTTTATTGTCAAACCCCTACAGTGCTTCTGGCTGGATAAAGTATCAAGGAGAAGGTGACTATGACTTTGGCCTCACAGAAGATGCAGAAACAAGAGTTGACGCAAGGGAAGTATGGGGATGATGCATCCATAGACAGTCACTAGCTACTCTTACTACAGAACGTGAATGCCCTTGCTGCTGAGTAAGGCTTCTTACCTTATCACTAGCTTCTATGTTATCCTCACTCTGATTTTACACATAGACATTCAGCAAAATTAAGGCAATCGAAAGTATTAATTTAATGCACCTAAGGTGAATTACTTTCAGCTGCCGTATTAATGTTTCTTTGAAGGATAAAGTGCCCTTGGTTCCCTGTAGCCTCTGATAGTGTATTGTGTCTGGTTGGGATGGGGTTAATTTTCTTCATAGCAACTCATATGGCACTGTGTTTTAAATTTGTAACCAAAACAGTCTTGATAACACACCAGTGTTTTAGCTATTGCTGAGCAGTGCTTGCACAGCATCAAGGCCTTCTCTGTTTCTCACTCTGCCCCCGCAGCGAGTAGGCTGACACGAGCTAACCAAAGAGATATTGCACACCATTTAACATCATGCTCAGTGATAAAACTGGGGGGGCGGTTTTTGCAAAGTTGCCATTGCTTGCAGACTGGCTGGGCATCAGTCTGCTGGTGGGAGGTGGTGAGTGAGTGCCTTTCCGTCACTTGTTTCTTTTTCTTTCTTTTTTTTAGGAAAACTTACGAAACTGTCTTTATCTTGACCCATGAGTTTTTCTTGCTTTTGCCCTTTCGATTCTCTCCCCTGTCCCACTTTGGGGGGACTAAGCGAGCAGCTGGGTGGGTGTTTAGCTGCTGGCCAGGGTCAACCCACCACCCATAGGAAAGCTCTGAGGAAAGAATGAGAAGGAAGTGGGATGCATCTTACAGGCTAATTGCTTTGCCATGGCTCTCATCATCTACTCCTTATGTGGAAACTACCAAATCCTTATTGTTAGGACTGGGTGGAAGAAGTCACAGTTCATTTTCTCTTTCCCATCTACCGGTGTCAGCAAGAAGGCAGTATGGATCTCAGAAGGATTAACAAACTGATAACAGTTCCTGTTGTGTGAACCAACCAAACAAAATATGCTGCTTCTTCCAACCTCTAATGCAGGCATAGGCAACCTATAGCTCTTAAACCACATGAAGCTTGTGTGTGGCTTCTGCAAGAGCTACACCATATGACAGATAGCAGGCAGTGCAAGTATGGAAGTTCCTGCACATTCTGTATGTCCAGCTGTCAGAAAAAGCAAACAAACTGAAGCTGCCGAAGCCCAAATTACCCTGTCACCTTGGACCCAGCTCTACTCTACAGCAGAATGCTTACCAACAGCCTATAATGTCATTTTACAGAGTTTGCCCTCTCCTTAGCATGATGCGATGTCACATGAACTTGAGCTTTCATCTCTCATCTTCCTCAATCTGAAACTGTTGTGTTTGATTCTGCACAGCCACAGTCTGATATCATGACAGCCAAACCAAAATCTTCCTCTGACTGGAGTTTTCTTACCATTGGGTAAACCTACAGCAAAACAGGCTCTGCMGCTAACCCTGTGACTTCTGAAGAACTGTAGGAATTTAGATTCTACAGGTGTGTGAGCTTTTCAGGATTGTCTGAAAGCAAAAAAAAAACTTGGAAGGAGGTTTTTTTTGTTTGTTATCTCAGAGTAAGGAGACTTAAATTTTAGGGAGTGAAATTCATACACTCTTTAAATCAAATGGAGCTTCAACAGTAACTTAATGGAGCCATGTTTACCCCAGAGTCTGTTCCAAACCTCATTGTTACCATTGGAAAAACCACATCATACATGTTGTGTCTTGTGTCTATAAAGTAGGAACAGTAATATTTAGACATCCTTAATCTCAAATGTAATCAGTAACTTTGGACACTCTGAGTATTAACCATTATTTTATAGTTAATACTTCATTATTGCAAAATGATAATTGCTAGTGCAAACAAAACTTTCTTCACATAACCTATTGAGTCCATCACTTGCAATGGTTTCTTTGGTATAAGACAAAACACAAGGAGCTGTAACTTTAGCATGCTTGTTATAGAAGCAAGCATGCTTTAAATAGAAATAATTGTGATATCAATGGTAACAGAAACAATAGCAGTAGACTAGCATCAGGTTACCAAATTGTTCTCAGTAGTGAAATCCATAATACTGTATGTAGTGAACTGGATGCTTATGGAAAAGAAGATAAACTAATATAAAGAAAATTTGTTTAAATGGTGACCGTTGTGCTGTTGACACTAAGAATCCATCTTGGGTGCCAAGCTCACTTCAGTCTGTTTAATTTTGATGTGTTGCTTTTGACTCAAGACATTCCCAGGTACAGATCAAGTTGTGCTGTTAAGAAGTGGCAGAAATGAAGCCCTGGCTTCTTTGGATCTGCGTCCCATTCTTCGTTCTTTCCTGGTGTCCACAGCTTGGGCTCCCTGCCCATCATCAATTTTCCCTTCCCCCAGTGTCCACAGCTCCCTCCTCCTGCCTCCCAGCTACCAGCTGGGTGAGAACCAAGGGGATGTGGCTGCTTTTGAGCTAGGCATGTGCTGGCTGCCAGCAAACTAAACATAATAAATAACCTTTGAGCTCAGGCAACAGCCTTTCAGTCACRGTAATAATTTGAAGGAAGTGGTCTTTCCTTTACTGAGCTGTTACATTTCATGAAACTTGGAGGAATTTCATAGCCTGAAGTTTTCTATTTCTGCGTCAAATGTAACCAAAATGAACTTGCGGGTTCAAAAGTTATTAGAGAGGGTCTGACAAGATTGGTAGGCAAACAGTATATCACCTAAGCCCTGTTTCCTGAGGCTTACAGTCACAGAGAAATACCCTTTGACAATATAATAGATACAATTCCCAGTAGTTTATAAATAAGATTTGAGGACAGAAGGTCTGGGCAATATGCAAAATACTGGTCTTGGGAGTTTCCATACCATTTACAACATTCAAGGGAGATCTCCAAAGCCATTTAGTCGCATCACAGCAGAAAAACTACAGTTGTTTTGATTTATCAGGATTAATACAGAAATTAGCAGAGACCGGGATAGCATTTCAGGAGCCAGAACATGAGTCTTTGTTAAATGTCTCTGCTCCAGCAGTTAGGCATCATTTCCCAAACACATAAAATTGCAGTTTGTTGTCAGAACCTAGGGGGGGTTTATTTGTAAATTAAAAAGAAAAAAGAAAAAAAGAAAAGAAGTATTCATAGGTCCATACTATACAACCCTACTGAATGAAAGATTTTCACTGCCTTTAGGACTC
Source organism: Phoebastria nigripes (assembly GCA_035582835.1). Classification (NCBI taxonomy): domain Eukaryota; kingdom Metazoa; phylum Chordata; class Aves; order Procellariiformes; family Diomedeidae; genus Phoebastria; species Phoebastria nigripes. Next base: position 55,595 of record JAYKAV010002985.1, read on the forward strand.
CCTGCGTATGAAAGATCTTCTACTTGAACATCCACAGATGAGAATCATATGCTGTGTATGTATGAGTGTATTTTCTGCCTTTATTAAGTGCATTCTTTTTTCACATTTCCAACATCCTAGACTGTATCCGACTTAAATTCAGATACAAAAAGAACTGGGTTTGGCACAATGCAGGTAATATGATACCTGTTCTAAAGTCTGATAAAATTGCATACTTTCTTTTGTGTGTAATCTCTTTTCCTTGATATCACTTAAGTATTGATACCACATGTCATCCTTATCCCTCCCAGAACACATTAAAAGTTGGGGGGGGAGCCAAACATCAAATTCACCTTGATATGACTTTGACAGAAAGAAGACAAAGACATGAGCTGAACTCAGTGGCATTACAAATGAATTTATTTCTGTCTGTCAATAATTCAGATTTCATTGAAAGTATGTCAGGTCACTAAAATGGTAGAAAAAGCCATCTAGTGACAAAAAGATGTGTAAGAAGAACTTAGTGCCTGAAAGCAATCTGGTGGTTATACCAATTCTGGATGAACTGAAAATAGAGGAGTAAATCTGGTAAATTACTGATGAGCAAACAATATGCAGTGATTATAGCTCGTATTGGTCAGGTAGCAGGGCACATAATACACTTTCACAGAGAAAGGAGGTAATAGAGAAGTTCTGCACATCTATATGAGAAACAACACTGAAAATAAAGATAAAAGATGGAGGAAAGCCTCAAAATATGGGGAATTTGATTTCCCAGGTCAATCTGGTCATGCATAAAAAGCAGATCTAAGTCCTGTGCTGTGACCACTGCAGAACTTTCAGCAGGCCAAATCCTGTAAAATCCACTTCAGGAGCTCTTCCCTACATACAGAAGCTATATGGACTTAATTCAAGTGATATTAACTCAACAAGTTCAATTTTTGTGTGCAGTTTCTCTTATATTGACTTAAAACTGTTTTTATCTTTGTTTGGTTTATGACTATACATTTCAACCATAAGCACAAATTAAGTTTGCAAACAGTTGCTCCATTCAGAGTCGTTACTGCTCCCCAGCCCTTCATCACTGACCTTTTGCAAAAGGCCATTTCCACCCACCGTTCTGCCAGCCTGCTCCAAAACAGGTCCCTCAGTGCCAGCGAGGCTGGTGAACAACCTCCAGTGAAGCATCCAAGGGGCGAGCCAAGGAGCACCTACGCAATTCCTGCCTCTGACAGATGTGGGTGCAGTAACCTGCTGCTGGATGGTGACAAGCAGCAAGATGTTGTATCTTCACCTGTTCCAGCTATGTTGGGAAGGAAATGGCAGTCTGCTGCCTTGCTGATGGCTAAACTGGTATAAACAGATCTAAACCATGCTAAAACCTGGACTGCACACGGCCTTGGGTACTATACTTGCCATATTGATTTGGAAGTCAATACTGCTAACCTGGTAACCCCCTTGTGCAAACATATTTATAGCATTCTAAAGGGTTTTTTTCACTGATGTGATATTCCTATAATTTTTTCTGTAATACATTAAGTTATTTTATCATAATCTACAGCAGGAAGTTGTGTTGCATCCTGAGCCAATATATAAGAACAAAAGATGAGTATCTTCTCTTATCTTTATCTACAACTTTTCTTTATCTATCATCTCACAAGACCGTTTTAATTTAATCTTATCTAATTATACTGTAATGTAAAATAGTGCAATTTTTAAGTAGTTCTAGGAGGCCTTTATTAGCCTAATGTGGCAAAAGGAACACCAAAAAAACTACTGAGCAGGGCCAAATGAAGCTGCAACATAGCTAGGAGGGGCGGGCTGTAAGTTATTATGTTGTTCCCGTGCTATATGGCACAGAGTGTGCCACACTGAGGGGTGCTAATAGCCCCCAACTGTAGCCAGGTCTCCTGAATGCCCTTTTGTGGCATTTGAAAGGATACAACTTTGAAACCAAGTAAAACAGCAGAATAAATGGATAACTTCTGATATTAAAATCCTTCAGTCCCAACATTGTATTTATTACACAATATACTTCTAAATGATGCTCCTTATTTAAAAAGTATCTTCCTTGAGAAACCTACCCAGAAGTCATTACTATATGCAAATATATATTGAATGCATAAATACATAACACATAAAATTATTATATTTTTCTAATCATAAGATTGCATTAACAGGGGTAAGGCTGCTTACCTGCTTTGATTCTTCTATCTGTACATTCACTTTGTGGGTGTGCTTTATAGCAGTATTGCATGTTACCAGTTTTATGACTGGTGAATTATTGCCTGAAGTGTAACCTTCAGGTGCAGTTTAGCACCATGCCTTCTGCATGTTTATATACCACCATAAGGGTCTGCTCTTCCCTTTCAGTTCGCCTGAATCACGAAGTCCTCAGAACTTACCATCCTGCTGAGTGGAGTGAGTTGTAAAGCTATATACACGTGCAACAGACCCAGAGAACCAATACTTGCAGGCAAGTACTGCATATTTGAGCACTTGCCATTGCCTGTGGCCACATGGTGGGCAAGTAATCCCATCCTGTGGCTGTCAGCCACCCAAGTCCCTAACAGATTAAGAACTGAACGACAGTCTTCCCAAAGGCAGTGTCAGAGATTTCAGAAGTGGCTTAATACTTGGTAAAAGCTCCACCTAGACACTCTACATGTCTTAGGAATGCAAATATTTTGCAGCACCCTGATCCTGGTAGGAGGTTCCTCCTTTGTAATCTTATAACAAATCCAAATCCAATCACTTTATCCCATGGGACAATTTCTGCATGAAAATAGCAAACTCAGATATCTTTCTTAGCCAGAGGATTTGAAGCTTAAGTCATTCTGAAAGCTCCACTGTAATTAATATAAAAAAAAGAAAGAGCCTGCTAATATAAAAAATAGCAAGCCCAGCATATGCAGGCAAGAAGCTTAATTTCTTGATTTAAATAATTTAGATGCAGCATTAAAAAAATTTTAGATGAGACATAAGAAAGATCGTACATTGAGACATGAATCTATCTACTTTTTCTAGCCAAGGTTCAGTTTACTGAAATAAAAACATTTTGACAGACAGGTACCAAAAAGAGGTGGCAGGAGCTGGTATCCTGATAATGATGGTATATTGTGTAAGGGTATCCTAGAGTAGAGGCAAATTCTGGGACTGCACGCCGACAGCCATAATAATTATTTAATCCTGCTGGAGTTAATGGGATTACCGCTACCCTTCCCTGTTTTTCCTTTAGAATAACCTTGCATAACAGAGAGAGTTTGATGGAAAACGAGTTTGATGGAAAATGTACATGTCTTCCCAGCTCAGGAATCAGAAACCCATGAGAAGGACCCTGAAGACAAACTACACCTGAAGCAAAAAACGTGTGCTTCCTGTCAGAAGTCAGGACACAAAGAAAACTTGATGTACACCCTGTCTCAGAAAAGGTTTGACAAAACATGACTCCATACCGTTCAGCAGCTCAAAACAACTGGACCATTTGGTACTCTGGATGGGTAGGCTGCAGTAGATCCCACTGTTGCTGCACTTTCTTGCATAGTAGAGGCCACCTTGCACCATCATCCTTGTTGATAGAAAATAAGGGAGTGGTATATCCCTTTTTTTCTAAACAGATGATCTCAACTCCYGGCACAGAGCATTTGACTGCATTTCTCACTGCCGTGAGTTCAAGCGTGGCTGTGCTGCACCAGGGACCACAGACCCTGAGCCTTCACATTATCTCAGTGAGATGCCTATCTGCTACTGCTACTGCATTTATGCAGAAAATGTGGGAACGCTCAGCAGCTGGCCCAAGGTGTGTCCCTGACAGACATAAATACCTTGCAGCCATTTGCATGAAGTCTCACATACTGTGTTAAATCAGTACAGGGAGCGACATGCCCTAGAAGAGCTAAACAAACCCAGTGCTCAGAGCGCCAAAGTTGTGCAAAAGCTTTGCCGTTCCTCGAAAGAAGTCTTGTTAGAGGTAGGGTTTGACAGGAAGATAGTCTGTCATTTAACTGACAGACTTAAGGTGTTGTATGGGAGCCAGTTGTTGTAACTTCCAGAAATTTAGCGTGAAATCCAGAGAATAAGGAATTTGTTGTCTCCATTAATTTTTGAACCAATGTAGCACCTAAGATGTGTGTAGGCATATTTTTAGAATGGTTTCAACCTTTGTATAGTCCCCCTATTATCTGTTGCAATTACATGGCAAAATTAACCACTTTAGTCTCGTACTAAGAATGCTACTTTTGTATTATGTTCATTACATTATCTTATATACTGATAATAATCATACTTACTCTTGCTTTTTTTATACTGGTGTTTTCCATTAAATGCACTTGTGTCATTTAAAAAAATCAATAGCTGTATTATCTTCAGATTGCCTCATGTATTGTGGCACTGTAAGAAACTAGGTGTTGGAAATAAAATGTTAAGCCACCCAAAGCCACTGCAGTTAATCATATTTAACACCTGACTAAACTGAGCTCACCCAGAGCTTTTGGTAGGATTGGGAATAAACAATCCTGCTCAAGTAATTCCATTGTATTACGTGAGAGCCCATTAATAGCTGCAGTTTCTATTCAAGCTGGATGTAATTCTAGAAGCCAAAGGCCCTGTTCAAGTTTAGGAATATTTTGTACCTCTCATTTCTCTGGTACAGCAGGTCTTGGAAGGGCCTACCATTTATTTTTCTATGACCTACAGACAGACTGACTATTGATCATAAATCTATTTGCTTTTAATTAATGTATCATCATCAGAAGCATATGAGAGGAGATTGCAGAGAGTACGCTCTGCTGGTCAACCTCCATAGTGATGCCATAACACTGAGTTGCTTTTTATTTATTCTGTTGAACCTGTAATGAAAATGTACATACTCTACCACAATTAAAGTGTTACTTTTGTCATACTTATCCATGTTTCCACCGCCACACTGGTGTGAAAACTCAGCTTTTGTGTTGCCTGAATAACATAATTCCCCCAAACAACTCACACTTGAAATGGAACAAAAGACCCACCTCTGAAGAGCAAGCAGAGAGCAGAGTGTTAAGGCAGGGCAGGTGTCAGCGTGGAGAGCCAGGGGCTCTTTGAAACAGGGTGGGATTAGAGAGAGATTCCCAAAGAGTCAAGATGAGTACAACAAGGAAAGGAGACAGGAGCTCAAGGATGTCCTACTGCATTTTACTCTAAAAGGTATGCTTTTTCCTTTGTGGCAATGTTTGAACTTGACTTTTTTCTCTTAAAACGAACAGCCTTTTCTCTTCTTCTGTGGCTTAGCATAACAAAGAACAGGCTTTTAATGGTAGCTTGCTTTTCTTTGGCTTTCAGACAAGGGAAAAATTCTAATTTCCTCAGAATATGTATTTTACCCATAGAAAAATGGCCTTTGTATCCTCCTGGATCCTTTTTGATCTCTCCACATAATTTTCTTAGGTCCCCATGCTTTTCTTATCTTCACTCTGTGAAGATCTGCCCTTGGATCTTCCCAGTACACGTGGTTGGGAACCTGCAAGTGTGTGTACCTGGGCCTTTGTCACTGCTGGGGGCATTATGTTGGTCATAACCACTGCTTCCTGTACTAAGTTTAACACTGACTACACTCTTCCAGTGCTCATACTTTAAGATCCCCTATATCAGTTCCCCCTTTTGTAGGACTCACAGACAATCCCCAGCAATTTAGCATCCCTGCAGCAATGCCTTTACCCAGAGCAAGCAAGGAGACAGACCTTCCTGCAGGGAAAGAAGTCTCAGGAATTTCCAAATTCCTTCTCCTTCCTGTTACCGAGCAAATCTAACAATCTCTCCTTTGACAGAGGGTCCTAGAAAAACACAGGCTCCATAATTGCTGAAGGACTGATGCAGATTAAGGGGAAAAACGGGTTAAACAAGCGATAATACACTTCCAGAGCCTCTTTATTCCACCGAGAATGCTGACCAGGAGCACACACAGTAGAGGGACAACATTCTGGAGAGATCACAGGAAAAATGCTGTGGCTGAGAAACAGTATGCTTCGAGAAAAACAGAAAGGCAGATAGGTGCATCTGTTATCAATCAGCTCTTCAGACAAAAAGTTTAGGAGTCGTGGAGCAAAAGAAACAAGCCTTCCCTCGGGCTCAAATTCCTCCTTGGAATTTCTCAAGTGTCCATGGCTGCAGACCTGCAATTCCTGGTCTGCCATGCGAACAGCAGCTATTGCCAACCTCTTTACCTTTAGCTCTTTAGCTTGACAACCCAGCCAGGGAAACCGGCAAAAATTTGACTAGCTGTACAGAAACCATACTGGCTAGCTAAGAAAAGACGCACCTTAGCAGTACATTAACAGGTTTAGCCCATTAATCTAACAAAACAACAAAGCGTTGATTGATTCCTGATCACATATGTACGATTCCTGATCACGTATGTACTCAGTCCTTGATTTTTGTTTGTTTGCTTTCAATAAGCATATTTAAATTACAAAATTAACTCCCTGCGAAGTTGCCTGTAGTACCAATTCAGCTTTTCTCCCCGAGAATGTAAAACTGCAGAGTACATTACCACTACACTGAGTGCTTATATACTAATGTTAAAAGCAATCAAACCCCAGCAGTTTCCTTAGCATAAGAATGGGTTTGCTTTGTAATGACAATGCTGACTGAACAGCAAAAGTTTCTGTAAAAACACTTGCATTTAAAGCTTGAGCACATGTCCTTGTACAACACCCTAGTCCTTAGGGCCCTCAGTTCTGGCTCCCAGCTCCCTCCTCATTCCTAGCTGCCCCAGCTATCCATGCCCCTCGTCTCTAACTCCAGGCAGCCCAATCTGCCTTGCCCTTTACTTGTCCTTCCTGACTTATTGCAGGCAACGTGGTTCCTGCCACTCGCCGCTCTGGCACCATGCTCCCCTGGCAGTTCTTGCAAGGAGAGCAGGGCCTGAAGTGATGAACTCCTGGGAGCAGGGAGAGAGCGGGAGGGAACCTCAGGGAGAATGTTGTGGCCATATAGAGAGTGCATCCACATGAGTATTTTGGTTTGGAAGATCTTTTGTTCTGCAGATCCATTCCTAGAGGCGTGCATTGTGATCGTGTGTGGCAACAAGAAGAGGACCCTCCAGAAGTACCCTGAATCAGTGCTGTATGTTCTCTTTGCTTCCAAAGTGTGTTCTAGTGCTCCTGGGTATTTCCAAACCCTCCCTCAGCCTCTGGACTCTGACATCAAACCGAGGAGAATTCGGTAATGAATGTAGTTAATTTGAAACTGATTATTGTTTCTAAGGTCAATAATGGGAAAACTGACTGTCAGCAAACAGCCCTCCTGAGAGCACAACTCTACAGGGATCTAATGTTTCCCTTAACCAAACAATGCTATTGTAACTAACCTGATGTTTGCCTACTCAACTTGCCAATCTACTGCCATGCTTTCCCTATTGCTTAAAGCAGGCCTCGCAAAACCTGAACTAGAAGCATGCAACAGTTACAACAGCACGCTTATTTCACTCCGACTAGGCTTAATAGGATGTGTTCCTTGTGAATTTTAAGTAAATCATCCAAATTCACCTTGCATTTGCTGAAACAAATGTTGAGTCTCTTCTTTTTGGTTTCTGCATTTGGGAAGCAAAGGCTAAGTTTCACTATCCACACTTCAATAAAAAACAGTCAAAGAAAAATGTTTCCTGTAAGTACTGTGTATCTTCCTTGATCAGCCAAGGTTTACATCATGGACAAATGTGCCCATTTGTATTCAGAGGATGCAGACTCAGGATGCGTCCAACCTATTTCCCTACCACAACCTCGTCATCCCCTGCTTCAGATTCCTCTGTTCCCCAGGCACCACCCTGATTCATAATCTCAAGAAAGTAGGAGATGCTTGATGATCTTGCAGAGCTGCACGACAACCGTTTCCACTGTGGATTTTCCAGCCCAACTGATCGCCCACTATCTGGTAAGTAGGCTAGCGTTGCTAACTTCTAGAGCGTGAATGCTATTTGCTTATCTGTCATCAGAGTGGCTCTCACTCTGGTGTCTCTTTGATGAAGGCCAGGGCCAGTACCTCTTCAGCATACAATTTCATTTATGTGGCTTTCTTCACTCCGAATTTCTTCATCCACTGCTAGTCACCCAAAACCTGCAACACACAATTTCACCTTCTAGTGTGGTTTTTTTAGGCCCAGAAACATTATTCCATAGTGTGAAGTTATTTTTTCCGCCTCCCCAAAATTTCATCATTCTTGTCGCATCATTAATCACCATTTTAGAAGGACTTGCTTAAGTTCCATATATATGAAAGATAGGCAAACCAGAAATGTACATTACCTTTTACAGATCTCATGCTGATGGCAGAGAGAAAATTGCAAAGTGTGGATTTTTATGTAAAAAACCCCTGTATTTTAGAAAACACTGTGCAATGGAGAATTGTGGAAAACTGATTCTAATACCTTGACACTGGAAAAATTCTCCACAGAGGAGTGCAGTGCAAGTTAGCACAGGGAGACGTCCTCACATTTTGGTGTGGCTCCACTCAGTACAACCACACTTGGTGAAGCTGGGTTGTGTCAGGCTGAGCAGCTACGTATGAGTGTACTCTGATGTTGCAGTGTCAGCTGTTGTAGGCTGACAGCATACTTGCTCGTGTAGTCATATCTTTAAACCTTGGGATTGTCAGTTACTCTGCTTTGACTCGAAGTCTAGAGAACTAGCTCAGGTGCAGGCATCAGCACTGCAGACATCTAAAGTTAGGTGATACGAATTCCAGTGCTGATGCTGTAAAGACGGAAGACAAATGCTCTCAGATCAATGTTCAGCAGGGGTCTTTGTTGCCTTTCTTTAAAAATTTTCTAAGAAACTTATTAATATTTTCTCTCCAGTAAAGATGCATCAATCTTTCAATCCCTGAAACAGAAAGGCATGCTTTTATGCAGCCATTTCATGCAGCATTCATGCAAAATTCTTGGCAGTTTAAATAAATTATATTAATAAAATAAATTATTCCATAGATTATGATATATTATAACATAGTTTGTAGTGTTCCTGAAAACGTGTAATACAACTGTTGCTGTTGCTGCACAGGCAGTTCAGGTCTCTGTTCTCTCTTCCCAGACTGGCCATATAGTTTCACTGCCACCCTTATGCTTGCTCTTCCAGAACAAGTAGATCCTTTGGTGTAGCTAGAAAACTTGATGAATCCTTGTCTAAAATAGGTCGGGTGATTCATGCCCTAAACCTACCTGTTCTTCTACATTGACCACCAGGGAAGCCCTGGGTGACACATCTTAGTTATCAACATCTGCATTGCATATGTAAAAGTTAAATGAGATTGATTTCTCTGGTGGTGTCTGTAATTGCTTCGGACATTTCATAGCAAAAATGAAACATATGACACCTTCCAAAGAGCTCAAATACATGGTTTTTGAAAGCCAAGAAAGGACTTGAAAGTTCTTTGACCAAAGGAAAATATTGATCAGCCTTTTCACAAATCTTTTTGCCACGGAGTGATTAACGTCTTAAAACTGTCCACAAAGTAAATGCAGACGGACACAGTTGAGAAGAATACACCAACAGGGAAAGGTGCAGAGATCTGAAGCAGATAATCTGAGGCAGAGGAAATAGGCAGAACCTGGACAGAACTTACTGAGGGTCTATATAAATAATATTTTTGAGTTTTCTCTGTAAAATTCAATATGGAAAGTTTCTCAAACTGAAATATATCTTCTTCTAGGCTAGAAACTTAAACTGAGAAAACAGTTAAACGTCATCACTCTAGTAGTCATGTCAAATGACATAGTGTTAGCATGCTGAATTTCATTATCTTCCTGACATAAACAGACCTGGATACACAGAAAGAGAAATAAATTCTTAGCTTATCTGTCTAAATCTTGCCATCTCCCTTATAAAACTAGAGATTGATGAGATTGTCTGAATTAACTTCTTGCTCTAAATCACAGAAAAGAAATCTAAAGTAATGTTTGTACCTGATGCTTTACAATTCGAAGAACAAATTTGAAGTTATTAGCTTCTTGTACCCCAACTATGTTGGGTGAGTATGAGTCAAGAAAATCTGTACTGTCTCCCACCATTGTTTATGTCACTCTTATTACAACGAACAAGTTTCCTTGTTGGGGGCAAGTTTGGATATAGAGTATCCAGATCAGAAGAATTCTTCAGATGAAAAGCCTTGAATGCCTTGCTGAAATATGAATTAAAGAGACCAGAGAGAATGGTAGGTAGGAGAATAAAAGAGATTTTTTTTTTTAATGTACAATCAAGTTATATGTTGCAAGCACTAAGTTTAAAAAAAAAAATCAAATTATTATGATTAAACTGACTGTATTGCTTAAGATGTGCCTTTTTTCATAACCAGGCAGCATATATTCTAAATCGCACACAGAATGAAATCACTAGTAAGAGATACTCTGTTGATCAAATGACGAAAATGCTCCTGCACTTGCAGTTAGTAGTAAGTGTATAAAAGTTCAATATGTGTCTTCTACCACAATTGGCCTAGCTAGTGCACAAATGCAAAGCTGCAATCAAAGACAGTTGTGCAATTTAGACCTTAGCTAGTATTTTGAAAACATAGAGGGAGGGGTAGTATTAAACTACTAAAGAAATATTTATGAAAAGAAAGGGCACAGAGTACACTCTGGCTTAATCGAGGACTACTGATCCATGGCAAAAAAAAATGGAGTGCAGTCATGAAAAACTAATATTTTTCGCCAGCAGCCTGTTGGACATTATGATCAGCTCCACTTACGTACAACTCCCTGTAAAAGCTTTGCCTTCCAGTCTCCAAAACAGCTGATTATTTTTTTGTATCATCCAAAAATATGCCCTCACGATTTATCCTACAGCAACTTTCAGAAATGAGTCACGACCTTTGTTTAAGGGTTTTATTTTTGAAATGCTGACACAAGCTTAGCTGTAGCATTGTCAACAGGGAACGCTACTACAGAGAGACTTAAATGACGCTGTCACATACAGTAGAATAAGTTATTTCAATTGTAAACCAGCTAATTACACATTAAATCTGGTATCTACTCCTCTGTTATAAGAAAGCTTTTTCCTGCTATGGATGAAATATAGCAGTGTGCATAAAGCCACATGAAGAGCCATTTTGTTTTTATTATATCAGTATCTCTCAGTGTCTTATTTTAAGATTTGTATTTCTATTCATGTGATAGCCTCGTGTTTTCTTTTGGCTTCAGTTTCAGAGTTTTAAAATTTTGAATGTACACATTGACAAATACCCCAGAGGTCAAATCCCAATTTATTAATGTCTGAAATCTCATTATTTTTGAACAAATCTCATTAGTTTAAGACCTAACTGGTGATTTTTTATGCTTAGGCTTATTAAAATTGATAATAATATAACAAATGTAAATCCCTTCTTTATTATATAAGTAAGCGATTAGAAACAATGTAAGAAATTACAAGCTATATAAGTATTTTTTCATTACTTTTGTGATAAATGTGATGACATTTTCCCTGCAGAAGGTTGATTATAAATCAATCACAATCAGACGTCTCTGCAGAAGCGACCAGTATAAAGAGGAGACAGCCTGGCTTTCCTCAATCGAGTCAACTTTAATAAATATCTCTTATGTGTTCATTTAGTATTTAACTACAGTACATGCCAATGCCATGAAATAATTTAACTAAAATAGCTAATTTTTTGTGGTTTCCCTTGTCCTCTCACATGGGCGGATGGAGGGGAGAGGGTAGAGCAGATACAACCTGAATTCCTCTTGTACAAATAAGCAGAATAAAATTTTGTTTTGACAAAAAAATCATAAATAAGAACAAAGGGCACAATTCATTTTCCTCCCTGGAACCCCTCTCTGAAGGTCAGTTCTGATTATCCCGTATCCCCGTGACAGATGACAATAGCTAATACTGTAAATTACCTTTTCTTCCTCTCAAAGGAGCTACGGGGAATCTGCCTTTCTCATTCTGTTATGCATGCTAATACTTCTGTACATGAATAGCTTCATAGATTTGTGTACCTCTATTGACTTCATATTAGTTTAAAAGTTAAACGTGTAAATGTTTGCAGGAGCAAGGCCTTTGTTTGCATATTGACTTCCTTTAGACTGGACTAAAATGACCGATATAACGGTCATATGGGACATTTGGGTATTATGGAAGGGGAGAAAGTATGAATTTTGCGTATATAAATGTAAGATTTCTATTGACTGACAGCTTTGTTTTCAAGTGCCACAGGAAGACTGGGGTCATAAGGAAAGCCATTGGTTTGCCTCATTTAGTAAGGCAATCTTGGATGTTTTTAGGATCAGAAACGGTAATTTTCTTGCTTTGTATTAGTGACTGCAAATCAGCATTGCTTCAAAGATACAACCGATGCCATAGGGCAGAATAAGAGAAGTTTAAGTGAGTCTTTTCATTTTCAGGAACACAACTGCAAAACATCTCAAGCAGCAGTTTCCATGTACTTTTTAATTATCCAGATGTAGGGATTCACACAAGTTTTTAGAACACTGGAAAAATAACATCAATAAGAAAAAAGCAGGATTACCCAATTCTCTTTCTTCAGTCCCTCTTTGAAGATCACCTGTAACTAGTTTAGAATATGGTTGAATAATATCATATATTTAGTAAATTAGGTACAAATAGGAAGTGAAGTAGAAAGTAACTACAACTGAGCTAAAAGCACTTATAAGTAATCTTCATAGATAAAGACAAAACATTCATGTTGTAATCCTTACATTGTGAATTACATTCGTTATTGCATTCAGTGCATTATATTAATTAATCAAATGCATATGAAAAAGTGTATAGGCATGACAGTCATTGCCTAACAAAGAGGAGTTGACACTAATGACAGAAGAGGGCTACAACAGATATGAAACAATTTGGTTAGGTCAAAATTGATTTGGGGAAAGATGGTAAGAGCTTCTACTCCAAAAGTAAACATATTCTCAATTTCAAAAGGACAAGCTTTGCTAAACAAGGGAACTTACTTGTGAAGTCAGGGACTGAGGAATTCAAATATTGAGGGTAATATAATTATTTTAAGTGAAAAGGATAAAAGTATGTGGACATTGTGTCTCAAGAAAGCAGGGAAAGTTCTACTGAAGGGCTTCAGAGCTAGTTGAATAAATAACCACAAGCAAAAATGAAAACATTTACAAAATGGCAAAGAGGATTAAGCACAAAGGAAATGTTATCTGAGGGATCAAGAAAAGGAAGGACAAAGTGAGAATTGCCAGAAGTCAAGCTGAGTTAGACTTCCAAAAAGATACGAAAAACAAACAACAAAAAAGATTCTTCATCCCCGTAAACAAAAGACAATAAAGAAAGCACTGTAGTGCTATGAAATATGAAATGGAGAGAGATGGAAGATAATATTGGCAAAAGATAAATTGCACTTCGCTATTGATCTGAAACGAATACTTTGCCTCGGTTTTAATGAGTACAATGACTGATCATGGGAGCAAAGACAGTTTAGATAATGGCAGGAGTGTGTGGAAAAGCATCGTTCAGAACAAAGGTAGAGCAGAACTCAAGAAAATGAATGCAGCCTGTTCAAGAGACCGCATCTTCTCCACCCCATTCCTGAAAGGAACTAGCACATGAGCTCATGGGTCTACTGCCAGGTGAATGGAGAGGAGCAAATTTCACACCTGTCACCGAAAAGGTGGTTAATTCCAGCAGTGGTGTTTTTATAGCCCATCACCGTGACATCCAGGCCTGCAGAACACATATAAACTAGTAGCAATTACAGTTTAGGCCAAGAGTGAAATTCCTAGCCTTTTTATTTCATTCACCTTTTCCAAATGTAATTGAGTGATTATTCTATTTGCCAAATATTTGCTGCTGGATATGGAAGCTAAACTTTGAGACGTTTCAGTAATTTCCTGTTTTTAATAAGACATAATATACACTGTCCAAATATTAAATGTATGCTACTTCTACTATTACGATTTAACGTATACAGAATTTTACAAGACTTACTTAATTGTCAAAACTTCCTTTTTTTTTTTTTTGTCAGCAGTTGTCATTTGTCAGGAGATAAACTGCGTGGCAGTACTACACTTACAACTATCAGTCAAATCTGAACTAACTGCAGAGGAAACCATAATGGCATCCTGAAAAGGATTTCACAGAAGGACAATTCTTTGTATTTACTTTCCTCATTTAATTTAGAAGGATATTTGCTGGCTGTAGACAATAAATTCATTTATTCAGTAGGAAATAACCATATGAGGTGCTTGCAATCACTATTTTGAGCTAAAAATAGCTCGAGTTACTGAAAGATCATTGCTGCTTGTTACTATAATGACACAATTTAGAATTTTTATCATGTAGAAGAACAGCCCAGATTTGCTGAGAAATTCTGTTCCATGACTTTTGACTCTCTGAACTGTGAAGTTGGCTGCGGTTGCTGTCCTCTCCGTAAGCAGAAATCTGAGAAGTGGGGCAAGTAAATCAGAATGGGAATGGAGGAGCAGGGCCAGGGGGGCAATATTAGAGATGAGTGCTTTTGTTTTTAAAAGAAGGGGAAAAATGCCTTGAAAGTCATGCATTCTCTGTGCCTACACTGGCTCTGTAGCAACTTGCTTTTCTGTTCTTTTTGTAGCAACCCTCAAAACAATTGAGGAAGACGGCAAAAGTCCTCCTCCTCACAGCACACTACAGTTTTTGCTTCTCAAGGTCACATACCGGGGTTGCATAGAACTAGTGTAACTAACCTTTACATAAATATTAACAATGAATGTTCTCCTTCACAAAGAGCGAGCATGATTCTTTGCTGCCCGTTGGGTGGAGAGCTGGTAAAGGCGGCTTTATTCCATATTTGAATCTTCATTTTTCTTGGCAATGCCTCTCATGTAAGTTGGCAGCTCCAAATTACTTTGCTGCCACAGCCCCCTATGGATCATTGCAGCTGCTCAAAATAGCTGTTCAAAGTAAGGAAACCTCTACACAAGGAGTATTCCCTAGGGAGAAATTTCAAGAACTCTACAGCCCCTTTGTGCTACTGGGAAAGTGGAAAGAGACTGGGTAAGAATACAGAATTCATCATTGTCCTTTCCGTACAATAAAACATTCATACTTTCTCATCCTTCTTTCTGGACTTGATTATTTGTTGACRCCAGGCTTGCCCTATTCAAGAATATGGGTAAGAGCAAAGATTGCTTCACGCTAACTCTGTGAGCTCTGTGTTCTGCAGCTGGCTTAGCAATGAAAATGGGGAGCAGCTTCAGCACCATACAGGCTTGCATCCTGTTTCTGACTGTCCCAAACCTCTGTTTTGGCATGCAGGAACTCTGGACCGCTCTGACTGTTGGGCTTGGTTACACACCTAACATAAAAAAATGCAAAACGGAGTTGATACAGTTACAACAGTTTTTTACTACATACAATTTCCTCCTGCACACGGAGTAATGTGTGCCAGTTACGGCCTGTTGCGCCAGCAGATTACTACAAAGGAACCAGATCATAAACAGTTTTTGGCCCTGTGTCTCACAATCATATGATGATATCTGAGCCTTCCTGTCTTCCCGAGCCTGCCTTCCTCCAGATTCAAATGTTTGACTAATGTTATTAAATCAATTCAAAAACTGCTCTAGTTAAATTAGCGCAACCCCTTTGAATGGGCATTTTCAAACCTGCTAGTCCTTCAGCTCCTGTTCTGCCCTTTATCTCTGGGTAATCTCAGTTGTAAACATGAATTCAGCGACCATCTTTCCAACGATGACTCAGAGAACCTCCCTCTAATCCACAACAATCTCCTTCTGTCCTTCCTGAAACCTCAGCTTGTCTCTCAGACAATACTTTGTTCATGTCTAGTTGTCAGTCAAGTTCAAAAAAGAGCTTTCAGTGTTTCCCTTCTTTCTTTCCTCCACCTGTTTCGTGTGTATCTTTCAGCAATCCAGCCTCCCATGAAGGAAGGCCTGCAGCCTTCAGCGTTAATATAAACCTCTTCTTAGGTGTTCATACCCATACTCTCTGGCTTCAAGTATACTACATCACCCTGCTACTTTTCTATCACATCAGACAAAGTACTTGTCTTTGTTTTCAAATTCTTTCACTGTTTCATCTACTCAGCATTGAGATCATTTCCCTCCTCATGTCAGCTGGTGATACTGGGCTGTATTGTCCCTTGTTGGACTTTCAAACAAGTGCTTCACACCGTTTCATAGGTTATCCTTCACACAGAGAAGCTTCCTAGAAATAAAAAAGAATTGACTTCATTTTTTTGAATTTTGTCCTTCTCTGCAGTGTTTTATCCTTACAGGTGATTGGTGTGCCTTAAAACCAAGAGACAACAGTCACAGCTAGCGGGTTAGGCCTACTCAGACTAGCGTCTGGTAGCAGGTGGGAAGACATTGAAGTCCTGAATCAGAAAAGTAAGAGAAAGCACTAGTTGAAGGGGGCAGACAAGAGCACAGTCAGACTTCAGGAAATGCTGGAGTTTGTGTGCACGTGGTCCAAGACATGTGGTGAGACCACACCACAGTCAAAGATCAGGAAGTCAGAGACTCCATACAAGACAGGATCCAAGACAAGAAAAAGACACATCCGGCTGGAGCAATGTCACACAAACGGAAGGTAGGATTGAGTACCTGACTGAGAACTAACAGGAGACAGGACTAGGAACTTGTATTACGGATCCCAAAACAAGAAGCGGGGGGGGCTAGTATTAAAAATAAACAGGGAATATGGCTGGGCAGAGTCCACAAACTCTCAGCTGTAGTTTCATAAGCACTTTAAGCCAATATAACCCATCATGGCTACTGAAGCAAGTGGTCCTGCACTCCCCATCCATAATTTCGTGTGCACACCCAAGCACAACCTCTTATTTATACCAACACAAGCATTTATGTAGCTGGGATGTGAAGCGGCTTGGGAAACTGATGCAAGTTAAAGCTGATCACGATTAAAAACTATTAACCATGATTAAAACTAAGTAGTTAGCATTAAACCTGATGCAGTCCACTACATAGCCATTAAGTGCTTGTACTGGCACAAGGAAGGAGGCAGAATGCRGACAGAAATAAATGGTTGAGAAAGGAAGACCTTCTTTTTATGGTAGTAACAACTTACACAAAGTTAATAAAAAACAGTGAAACCACAGCACTGGAGAACATGTTTCTCTGCCAGCTATAAGGCTGTGTTAAGAGTGCATACAGTGGCGACTAGCCACCTAGGGAATGATTCACATCCAGCTGCCTTGGGAATGACTCACTGGCTCAGTGAGTCACTCCTCCGCTGGTGGACAGAGCCCACTGCCTATTATGTTGTCCGATACCATCTCACTGTCTCCTAGTAGGGACTCATTCATCCGTCCTCAGCCATCTGCTGCTGCTTGTCCCATGCTTTATATTGTAAGCTCATTGGGGCAGATAGTATTTTCTGTTCTTCATCTGTTCGGTAGTGAGGGTTTCCTTGGAGTATAAAGTATTGCAATACTGGACTATAAAGTATTATTATATTGACGAAAAATGTTTTAAACGACCATAACAAAAAACCACAAAACGACCACACAAAACTACAACTTGTTCCAAAAATGAAAAAAAATATTGCAGGTAGGCAGATATTTACACACGCACATACACCCACTCCTCCCCGGCAGATGCTTTCTCCCTTGTGCAGCGCGCACAGCTGCACATGCCCTCCCCAGTCACTTGCTCCTTCTGCCACACACACACGTGTAAATAACTTCTTACTTCTTGGTCACACACGCACAGCTCCTCGCAGGGAGGAGGGGAGCGAGAACTACGTTTGAACGCTCAATTAAGCCTCCTCTTCACTAGCTAGTAACGTACGTTAAGAAAGCGCAGAGGGAAAGAAGTGTTAGGTGCAGAGGGAGTACTACAGCTTCGGCCCAGGAAGAGGCTTTATTCTCGGGCTTGCTCCTTGCTACACGCGTACTTGTTTCGGGGTTTGCTCCCCCGTCGTCTCTCGGCCATGTTAGCCTTGCTCCCCCTCGCAGCCCCCCGATCGCTCACTGCCGACCATAGGCTGCGCTTCCCCCCTCCACGCCCGGGGGCGGCGCGGCCCGACCCCGGCGCGGCCGCCACGGCGCGGCCCCGGGCGCTGCCCCGGCCCGGCCCCGCCGCTGCCCGCTCTCCCCGCTCCCGCTCCCTGCGGGCGGGCGGGCGGGCTGCAGTGGGTGGGGCCAGAGGAACCGGCATATGCCTCGACAGGCGTCAGCGCCGCCCTATGGGAAGCGGTGAAGGGCGGGCCCGAGCGGCGGCGGCCCAATGGCAAGCGCGATCCTACGTGATGCGGTTACCTGCGAGGTATAAAAGCCGCTGCGTGTGCCCTAGCCCCTCGCTTACACAGTATGGCCGGCGACATTAGCTAGCGCTCGCTCAACGCTCTTCTCTGTAACAGGGGAACACACGGACTACAAGGAACCGAACCGCATCGCCTGCCCGCCCGCACCCCCGCTCGGACTGTAACCCTCTCACACACGCTCACGCCGCATCCGCCGCCGCGCACTCCGGGTGGTTTTCGCTGGTTTAAAAAAAAAAATCCCCTAGAAGGTGAAACCCGCCCGGGACGGACTGGGACCCGGCGGCGGCAGCGCGGCCCGTTCAGCAGCAAACGGTAGCGGCCGGGGGCGGTAGTTTGGTTGTCGTTAATTTCTGTGGTTGTTGGTTGCCGAGTTGTCTCACCATGAAGGAGAACGGTGCACACTTCTTCGAAGGGACCGAGAAGCTGTTGGAGGTGTGGTTCGCCCGGCAGCAGCCCGCGCAGCAGGAGCCGCA
This sequence comes from Phoebastria nigripes, assembly GCA_035582835.1. Classification (NCBI taxonomy): domain Eukaryota; kingdom Metazoa; phylum Chordata; class Aves; order Procellariiformes; family Diomedeidae; genus Phoebastria; species Phoebastria nigripes. The sequence continues at coordinate 74,271 of JAYKAV010002985.1, forward strand.
CCAGAGCAAGGGGTCCGGCGATCTTCGCACCATACCCAGGTCCGTTAACGGCCGGGGTGGGATGGGGGGGCGGTTGGGAGCGCTGCCCTTAACGGCCGGGGGGGCGGGTGGGGCCCGTGAATGGCCGGCGCACGCGGGGCCCGGGTGTGGTGGCGGCGGTGCGGAGCTGGGTGGGGAGGCGGCGGGCGAGAGTATGTGAGGGGAGCGGGGCGGGGGTTGGGGGGGGTAATGGCCGTGCGCGGGCTGGCGGCAACGCTGACGGGAGGCTGGTTCCGGGGTGGCTCGGCAGAGCCGTTGGTGGCAACGGCCGCGCGCGCGCGCGTGGCGGGCTCGGCCCCTGCGCGGCCGCCGAGCTGTCGGCCTCCTTCCCTCTCCCTCGGTGACAGCCCCGGCCTCACCCGTCTGCCGGCGCAACGCCGCCGCAGCCGCGGGAGGGCAGGGGATGACCTTCCGCTGCCCTCCAGAGACCCCTCTCAAGGCCGCGGCGCCGGCCCGCGGAGGCAGGGAGACTCCCCTCGTCCTGGCCGGGGCGGCGGCGGGGGGTGGGGGGAGGAGGAGGAGGAGGTGGCAGTGCCGGGGACGGCGCGGCGCGGAAGCCATTCCGTGCCGCCACCTCGTGCAGCCCCGTGCGGTCCCTGCTGGCAACATGTGGCGGCGGGGAGCGGAGAGCCGGGTGTGTGCCGCGCCGGCCAGGAGTGCCTGCGGGGGGAGGCGGATGGCGGAGTGTCGCAGTGCTGCTGGCGGTCGGGGGCATGGCAGCGGCGCCCACTCCTCTGCACCAAGCCCCCGCGCACGTTGCGGCTCCCGGCAGCCGTCTGGTAGTGGCTGGCCCCACTCGCAGTGAGAGCCGTGGAAGTCTATTTACGGCGGGGCTTCTTGCTCCCGCCGGCTTCGGGATGGGAAGGCTCGGAAAATCCTTGCCCGCTGAGACCGGCTGTGCTGCGGAGAGTGGAGGACAGGAATCTCGTTCCCAGTTCATGGAAGCTGGAAAGGGAAAGGGGATATCCCTCTTGCTGTCGCGACGAGGATTGACGGTTCCCTCACATGGCCGGTTTCGCAGCGACCTCCGGCACTGTGCAGCTGGACAGGTTCATACAGCGGCTCTCACGGAGGGAAGCAGGCGGTACACGGGAACCCTTCCCGTGTCTCACTGTGGCGTGGTAGGCACCGGAGTGAGGCAGGCAGCGGCGGGGGGGGGCATGCCCCCCCTCCTCCTCCTCCAGAAGTGTGGCTGGAGCCACGATTTACACGTGAGTTCCTTGGCTCCGCTCCCAGATCGCGCTGCCTCTTTTCCCCCCATTGACAAGTTGAGGCCAATGAGAGCTGGGCGCCGCGGAGGGGTGGGCCCGCGCCTGTCACCCAATGGGCATCTGAAGAATGTGCTGGCGCTTCTTTCACTGCCACCCAGGGAGGGAGGAAGAAAGGCCCGAGGCCCACACAGCTTCTTGTGTACACGTGTTTCAAACTCGGCCCCCTCTGGGAGGGGACAGCTCTTTCCTCCTGTGGCTGAGGTACGCCTACTCAGCCTTTGTTAGCACAGCAGCCGATGGCCACCTGCCGGCACACAGGTCATCTCTGAAACTGTGCTGGGCAAGATGGGCATGAGATGTCTTTACTGTATCTTGCCAGTACAGTATTTTATAGGGGTGCAGTCTGGAAATACTGGAATACCTAGACTTCTGACTTGCAGTGATCAGGGGTCCAACCATAGATCTGCAGAAAATGATGTTCTGGCACAAGTGTCTTGGAAGTGTCAGAAAATGGGAGCTGCAGGCTTGAAGTACAAAGCAAAATCTGCTTACGTACCCTAGCGTGGACCCAGAACTATGTACRGGTTTGTAGGAAGGACAAGGCTGGTATGTAGATGTAGTCAGCTGACACAGTTGAAAAAAGCAGGCTTGTCTTAAGCATACAGGACAAATCTGAAGGTTATACTTGTGTCAGTAGTTTACTATCAGTATGGTAAACTGTTCAACTTTCCAGGTTCAGACGGTAGCTGGAGGATCTGGTGTTTTCAGTGTGTCCAGATCTGCTTGTGTATATCACTGTGATCCAGTGGTCTTTGGTCAGGGAGCTTGGAGGAGAGTTTGTCATGATGTATTGAATGTTTGGAATATGGTAACGATGGTAGCATCTCCATTCAGAGGTGTACTGAGCATATGCTATTTGTCAGTTCCTTTGTTTTGGTATTTCTCAGCAAATTTCCTGTGTGTATATATTGGTAGTGTTAGCTATCCAAAGATGTGAATTGCCAGTGGGCAGATAACTGCCTTTCCTGAAATAATGAATAGCCCATGTTGTGTGTACATATGTGTGTATATATATACACCACTAACTCATGGATAGTGGAAGCTTCATTTCTGCCATGCCAGAAGCACTGCAGAGTACATGTTTAGATCTGACCTGTTGGTGTAATGAGGTAGTTTGCTCCTGTAACTTTCTGACTTGTGAAGATATTTAGACCTTTTTGATTAATGTGCTTAACATGGAAATCATCAGATGTGGTTATACAGCTCTTTGAGATAAGTGGGGTAGCAGATACCACAAGGTAACAACTTGTATAGTTAATGTCTGGACAATCCTGGAAGACTATTGCAAATCCTAGCTGAAATACATGCAGATGATCTGAATTACGGAGGCACTTCAAGATTCCTGTCATGTTTGACTTTAAATGTGAAAGATTCCAATAGTACTCATTTGACTTTGCGTTAATATGCTGGTGTTGGAATATACAGATCTAGTTTAGAGATGGCACTCTGCAAATGCTTTCCTCATTGACATGTTCATGCTCTCTGGTGTTCTGTCAGCTCAGGCTCACGTTTACAAAACTGCAAACTTAATTTTTAAAAACTGCTCAATGGCATTTAATGCAATTGCAAGGCAGGTACTGTGACAGTTCCTTTGTATGGTTTAGATAGGCTGTAAAGTTTTAATAGAGTAGATACAAACTGTTAACTGTTGAACACGTGGTCTTTAACACAGTTTCAGAGCCATGAGCAAGCTTTGAAGGCCTTTGTGTTAATAGGCTCTTAATACAAGATGTTAATTGAAGCTGTGTACTTTTTTGGTAGGAAGCTGTGACATGTCTGAAAATTGCTGTTAACCTGTGTCCAGGAGTAATTATCAGTGATACTGTGTTGCTAGTATGAAATGAAGTTTTATAAACATTCTCTTCTAGAAAATTGTTGGAATTAAATTACTTACTACAGTTGATTAGATGCAAATGAAAAAATTCTGAATGCAATATATCCCACTATGCTAATTCTATAAAGGCAATTGAATAAGCTAGTTTATGTTGAACAGAACTTGAAATCAAAGCTGAAACTGTAGAACAATAGCTAAATTAGAATCAAGTTGCAAACCAGTTGAGCTTGCCTTTTGTATTGTAATACCTGCTTAGTAGTGAAATGTGAGCCATTCATCTACTGAATGACTAAGCTGGTGTTCAAAGCTAAAAATTTCCATGTTGCATGTGCTTGCTAGGGATTAGATATTTTAAAATCTTTGCTGGATATCACCAGCAAAAAAAGGAAAAAAGTTCAAGAACTGATGTAATTAAGAGATTTTTCATTTTTTTCCTCCTATGGGCAAGCCTGCTTTCTAGAGGAGAGTTTGGATAGGTGTGAAGTATTTCAGAAAAGATCTATACTTATTGTTTTAGTACATTCAGTAAAGGTCCCGACCAAAAACTTAAAGAAAAGTATTGAACATGGGCTTTACTTTGCTGTTAAGATTTGGGGGCGGTTTGTTCATTTGCTGATCAGTTCTGTGAAAAGGTCTTGTGGTTGAAATAGTGGCAAGCTCTGAAGATGCCTACCCTACTCATATTCAAAAGTGGAATGAAGTTAACATTTTTGTGGTCTTGAAATAATTTGCTTTAACTTTAGTGCTTGTTCTCACTATGCTTTGTAAAGCACGTTTTTTAAAAATAGCCTTAAACTATGTATAAAAAAAGGAGGGTTTGCTGAAACATGATGAACATGCTGCAAGCCCTGGAATTCTGTGGTGCCCGAGTAGTGCATTCATGGTCCCCACAGTAAAATAAGCTGTTTATTCCTTCAGATGATGTGCAACTATGCATTTCCCATCTCAAGGTTTATCACGATCTTGAATGTACAGAAGTTTGAAACCATAGGTTAACGATGCAAGTATTAAGAGTCCATATCTCAAGCATTCAACCCTAAAGAATACTCTGAAATTAAGCTTGTTTATGGACTTTTAATGTGCTTCCTATTTGCCTATATTATGTGGACACACAAGAAACTGGAGAAAAAACAGTGCAGTAATGAGCAATATGGAGTGACACTGATAGGAGATTCTCATCCTGTGCTACATGAAAACTTCTAAGCACCGATACAGTCAAGCATCTGATATGAGTCCTGTAAATACTTGCTTTGTACTGCACCCTGTAGCCTGAGTCAACTCACTGCTGCAGTGCTGCTGCACCTCCACCCCCTCCCCCAGTCCGTAGGACCGTAGCAGCGTTATCTGCCTGTTTTCTCAAACAGTGAAGGTACAAGGAGGCTGGGCCATGAGCCCTATTCTACTTATTCCTGCAGCGCTTCAGAACAAAACAGTGTAGAGCTACTCTGTGTGGAGGCTGGGAAGAAGGCAGGGTAGGCAGGATTGTGCCAGAATAAGGGCTTCTGTCACTGTGTACTTGCTGAGCTTTTTTACATGGATATGAAAGGTAATCTGGAGAACTTTATGTGAGAATTCAGTCCTCCCGTCATCAAAATTGATATTCATAAACTAGATTTCAGCAAACAAGTTCAAAATTACAGGTGAAATATGTTTGTTTATAACTCTCTCAATTGTAATTAAAGAATGGTTTCACACAAAGGAAACAAGCCCTTTTACGCTCACTACTACTACTGATTGTGATACTGCTTGCGGGAAGTTAAGACTCATGTTGAAGGCTTTTTGATATTTTCCTACCTTACCACTGAAACTGCTAAAGAATTTGGTGAGTCACTTTCTGACAAAGATCTGGTCCCTTAGTGAGACTCCATAGAGCATCCTATTAAAATATGTAGCTACTGGTATATTCCTGAAAGGGCTCTCCTAATGGCTGTTTACTCAGCCAGGAGAACAGGAAGATTTGAGGCTTGTGGTAGATACTTGCTGCCTTACAGCATGTTCCTTCTGGAGAAGGTTACACTCAAACTTGCCCTGAATGTTGCCTGTAAGTCTTGTTGAAGCTCTGATGTGCCTATTGGGGCTCATACTTCCTTAAACATCTTGGGTGTCAGGTATGTTTTGTTCTTTGAGATGAGAGACTTGGGAATACCCATCGAATATCTTTGGATGTAAAGGATGGCGTCACCATTCCATGTATACTGCCGTAACTGCAGTAATGATAAAAGGCCTGCAACAGGAGCAATATGCAGCCTTTAAGCACTATCTGTGGCCATCTTTGTGCTGTTGCTGAAATATCTTGGTGTCATTTGGGAATGATTCTCTTTAGTAGCTGGCTCAGGACCTTCTCGGTAAGAAGTATTTTGTGAGGAGTACTGCTTGGAATCACTTTTGATGTGGATGCAATTTTCCATTCAGGTGCCTGTCTTTAATTTAAGATTAAGTGCATGTCTCTGGAGAGTTTCTTAAGTTTAAGATAAGGGAGATGCAGACAGTCTTTCTGTATATCTATGTTCAGAGCATATACAGGGTGTGTGGTTTTTGTGCACAGATACTGCTGAAGTAAAATTACTGAGTGGCCAGTGCCTTGTGTCTAAACTCAGGCTGTAAACATAGTTCAAGATAATCTATCTTCAACAGCAATTTATAAACTAAGTTATAATTCTAATAGGAAATAATTCACATGCATCTGTTTGCAGAAAAATACACCAGCTGCTAGGAGGTGCTTTAAAAAGCTTGTGATTTTTGTGTAGTTGGGCTGTACTGTATCTACCTGTTTCAGGACGCTTGAAACTAATGTTGCAACTCTGCTGACACTGATATTTAGCCAGCTTCCATGCTCCTCGGCTACAGCTCCTCTGCATAGGCAGTTTAGACAAGGCATTGAGTTTGACTGTTCTGGATCATGGTATTGGTAGGAATTTGCCTACTTAACTGTAGCCTGCTAATGAGGTAACTGATATATCTATTGGCTCCTAAAATACTTAGTAAGTAACAGGTGAGGGAATAAAAAGTTGCTTTGCAGTTGAATGCTTGATTTTAAAACAAGGTCTTACAGTAAAGTACAAGATTAAAATGCTTATTACTTTGATTACTACAGACTTGTCAGCTGTTCTATTTTAATGAAAAGCTATGCAAGAGTATGTATGCAGCTTAAGTTGTCTTTAGGAGTTTCATAGGATTTATTTCCTAAGAATTCCTGCCCTACTGCAAAACAAATTTTCTTCCCAGYGCTGTCTGGGCTGCATTAGCAAAACACTGTTACTGGGGTGATGGGATGGTATGCTTGTGGAGGCTGTTAATTGCTGATAGGAACAAGTTCTTGATGTAGTTCTTTATCTCTTTAAATTGCTGTTATCCCCTTCCCAGTTGGCCTGAAACAGCAGTATTGTGCTACTGCCTGATATGCTTGACTCCTGTGTTAAGAACCTGTTTTATCCCTGGAGGTAAAGGCTCAGAACAGGCCATTCTTGCATTCAGAAGTATGGTTTTATCTGGCAAGGAAAAGTTGATTCATAGCTTATTTATTCTTTATTTGGAACTTGGTTGAGAGGGACTGTTGACTATTCATTTCATTACACACTTTAAGCATACTTCCTAAAAATAAATTAAAATACTTCTCAGTTCTGATAGGTTTTCCATACTGCCATACCTGGGTGGCAGTTTGAATGGAAGTTATTCGCACTCTGGTAACAAGTCTGCTGATAAGGCACTAAACACTGCAACCAGGTATAGGATTAGATTGCTAAACTTGATTTCCCCCCCACCCCCCTTCTGGCATGTTCTGCTAGTCAAGTATAGAACCAAGTAGCTTTCTACCATTCAAGCATGGACAGTTTTTCACACTTGAGTAGATGTATTCCATTTTCATTTGGTATTCTCTGAGCATGTGCAGCCATTTAAGATGCATGGTACTTGCCTATTGGAGAAACTATTTTGACTTTTCAGTAGGTATCAGTTATTTTAAATTTTAGGAACAGGATCTTACAGCTTTGGAATGAAGTGGGTAATAAGCCTACATAACAGTGAGGAGTTGGTCTCAAATGCATTTTCAGTTTGGAGTTCTAGTGGATGCAGGTCTGCTACAGAACTTAGCTACCAATGATTGTCATGAATCATATTCTGGTATGCTTGGCTTGAGTATAGGGAAGCAGTCTCCAAAGTGTTTGGAATTGTCCTGATATCTGGCTATGGGAAATAATTTAGGAAATAGTAATGCAATCCACATACTTCCCATTGAAAGGGGAGTTTTGAAGAGCAGAAGCCCATGATAGCATTTTATTGAGAATTAGTCTCTTTGGTTTCCCTTCTTCAGTTGGAGGCTTTGCTTCCCTGTTAAAAGTTCACTCAGTTACGAAATAGGAAGTAATGTTCTTGAGTATTTCACAATTACTAACGTTGAGAAATTTTACTTGACAAAATAAAGTGGGATTAGCTGCAATACATGTACTGGTAATCATTGAAATACTATTTTTAAGGTGAATTTCTTGTTTCTACTTTAAGTGGGGGTGGACATTGCTTGTCTCTAACTAGTAGCGCTTAAGTAATTATACAGATTAAAGAAAAGGAAGAAATGCAAGAGTTAGACTTCTGGTGAACTCAGTCTACTTGGTACAAAGTAGTCCCAGATGTTCTTCCTTAGCTCTGCTTTAAACAATGGAAAATGTCAAATACTAAGGTCATCTTGTTTAAATAGATTATATTGAGATCAAATCCAGCATATTAGTGGCCTTTCTGTAGTTTTCTGTGCTTAACTGTAAAATGCATACAGGTACAGGCCAGTATCTCTGCAAAACTTCTCCCTAATGTGGCCAAGTCTCATCCTGGGTGCTGCAACCCTTTGTTAGTCTATTTTATGTATGCTTCTCGATCAAGCCTGACATCTTGTATGTTTGTCAACTTGTAGGCTTTCTTGCTTAATGCCACTCTAATCAGATCAAATGATGAACTTACCCTTTATTCCTGTAAAGGCTGAACGCATGACCATTTAGTATATGCTTAGCTATGGTTTCTGTAGTGGAATAGTGAAGAACTGAGCAAAGTTGTAATATGCAACGGTCTTGTGCAACTACAGATTTCAGCTATAGTACCTAAATACCAACTATAGTACTAACAAGCATAACTAGGGACTTTCTTTGCATGGTAGGCTTTGGACTTAACATGTAATATTGTATTGTTGGTAGTATGCCGTACTGATCCTTCATTGTTGGACTACTTGAACACCAAAATTGTTACATCTTCCTCTATTAATACGTGATTGAAACTGAAATAAGCCATTTTCCTGAAATGTCTGCACTGACTTGCACTACAGTGATACTTAAAGAAAATTCTCACTTGGCTACATAAAGCTAAGGTTTTGACTGTCTGACCAGCTAAGAAGATTGTGAAGGCTGCAACATATGCTCTTGCAAAGCCTGAGACAAGTTACATACACATTAATACTTAGACAAGTACAAAATCAGTTTTGTAGTAATTTACAAATGGGGTTACTGCAGCTCAGCATCAGGCAGTGTAAGGGAACTCTGCCTCAGCTTTCATAAATGCTATGTCAGACACTGAGTGTTTCTTTAATGGCAGATAAAATATCATCAGTAGTGGTGCTGGAATGATTTGAACAGTTATTCCACCATACCAAACCAAAGTAACACATTACCTAGTTCAGTTTACAGGAAGAGTATGATGGGATGTTAGAGGGAAGATACTAAAGCTGGCAAATTTACGCAGGTATGCTATAGCTTCCAGAGAAAACTAAATCCTTCAGTCCTCTTTTCAGCAAAATAGCCTGATTGTCTAGGAGCATTTAAAAAATAAGTATAATATAAATTATTTCATGCTTTGCATTTACCAGGTTTTTCAAAGATGAGCAGACATTTGCATTTTCATACATACTTGAGTATCAGGAGCAGAGCTAAACACAGTCAATGACGTAAGTGTAGAGCTGAATAAATGTGTGGGACTTTATCTGAGCATTGAAAACAAGATGGGTTTTTTCTGACATGCAGATTTGAGTGGTCTGTGCTGTCATGTCTATAATTGCAGAAGAGTATTTCATCAAGGTTCACCAGCTGGGGTGATAGGGAAAATGTCACTTGGATTTTAAGTATCCAGTAATATCACTGAGCTCAAACTTGTTCAGATGTGCCCTTAATTATGAGGGATTTTAAGATGCATAGGATTCTCTTAAACTCATTTTTAATAGCTTCAGTCTGATCTAAAAGGAGGCTATAGAGTGAGTTTGTAAGTTAAGTATGTTGTTCTGGTTGACTCCTGTATAAATATACTGGTTTAGTGCAATATACACTTTAAAAGGGAAAATCCTCAAGTATTAGTAGTAAAGGTACAGAATTCAGTTTCAGGAGGCATTGTCAACTGAGGGAGAAATTAAGACACTATTTGCTGGGGTGTTTAGAGAAGCAAAGAACATCTGGCTATTTTTTAGTTATATGTACAGCAGAATCTAAAACTTCAACTTTGCAAACTGACCAGTTTTCTAAGGGGAGATGATTGGTGGCTGCTGGAGGAACCCTGCTGATAGAATTAACAGTTAATGCTCTGTCCTGAAGTACACCTATAGAGCTTTTGCAGTGTCAATAAAGGGAGAGAGGTCTGACTCCTGAGGAAGGATTAGGCTGACAGTTATATGGGCAGCTGAGCCAATCTAATAGTTTGCTTGGTGATGAAAAAACTGCAGTTCTTCTGTGTTCCCAGCTGCAAAGGGTCCTATAGTTGTTCCAGCTATACTGATGGGCAGCTTAGTTTTATGCTGGGTTCATGACAGCTCTGAGCACAAGAGCCAGCACAAACCTGCAGGTGGAATATGCTGTGGGAAGGGAGGGATGGGAGAAGTAGGGCAGCTGGCAGTCTTGTAATTTTGCAACTTCAGGAAGCTGGTGTAGACACAAGACTGAAGTGGCAACCAAAGTAGTTTTTTGCAAGTCTGTCACTTCTCATAAGTACTTGGAAGTCTTTGGGCTTAATTTGAGCCCTTTTTTTTCAGTTTCTTAATAAAATTCCATGTCAAATGAGTAATGACAGTAAAGAATTGAAATATTAAACTTCTACCACTGTACTGAAATCTAGCACTGTAGCTTCAACTTGCACTATATGAAAATAGTTCAGTTTATTTTCTTGTAAGTGTAATATTCCAAACTATTTGCTGTAAGTCTTCTATATCTTCTAGAGGTAGAAGGAATTCTATGATCCTGATTGATCAAAGAGGAATTCAGGTCATTGAGATGTATTAGTTTTTAGGGCTGGTTTTCAATTAAATTATGAACTTGACTCCAAGCTGGACAAATAAACATGTTAATGCTAACTTTCTGGTTTATAACTCTAGTAGTTGCCAATGACTACTGTGATTGAAGTACATGGAGATTCAACCTAAAGCATACCTTAAGTTATAACAATGAATTTTATCTTAGTACATGTGGGATGCAGGACTAAAAGGTTATCCTGACCTGCCTAGTTAAAAGCTTGGGGTTGCTGTTTGACAGTTGTCCTCCTGCAGCAGATTACACTAATGGATCCTGAGGAATACTTAGCCATTCATTGAGAGCTAAGAATATTACTGGATATTACTGTATTGTGATAGACAGCTCCTGTATAAAAAGTCCTCACCTTTTGTGCTCTCAGATCTAGCAACTCAAGGCAAGAGCTATAGTCTTGTTTGGGCTATACTTTTTACCCAGGGTTCCAGAAAGCTTCAGTTTGTTTAACCTGTTGTTTGTGCTCTTCTGTAAATTCTTCACAGGATTGAGTGGGACAAACTTCTGGAGAATGTGCATTGTTTGATCATAAGTGTGACAAAAACTGACAAGCAGGAAGCTTATGTACTCAGGTAAGCCACTAGCTTATTCTTTTAGTCTCCAAGAGGTAAAAAGTTAAAGCTGTCATATGGGATCCACTTGGCTGAGAATCCAATCTTGGGTTAAGATCCTGCTGTTTGTGACTACAACTTGCTAATCATAATACTGTCCTGCTTCTGTTCAGTAGCAGAAATGTCTTCATAGTTATCAGTGTTTGTCTTTTTTCTTTAACTGAAGGGACTAAGGACAGGGCTGTGGTGTTTCTGCACCTGATCACTGAATTTTGTCCAGGGATAAATAAGTCTCCCCGATTAAGAGGTTTAGGATTACTTCAGCAGAATAGTGCATCTAAGTGTCACTTTCAAATCAGCAAAAACTGTATCAGTAGATCAGCTTTAACTCCAGATAATGCAATCAAGTGGAACAACTCTTGCAGCTGAGCTAAGGAGATCTGTAAAAATGTAGCTTTCCTGAAATCTTGGAATTTTTGTGTTGTGCAGCAGTTAGTTGTAAGGACACTACTTTTGCCATGTGTTTTTCATCTTGCAAAATACTTCCATGCTTTTTCTACATGAACTTTACAGACACATTGATGTTCTCTGTTTTACTTCAGATTAAAAAAACCTGAAGCTTTTGTACTCTGAAAGACTGCCTTGAGGGCAAGGTTGGGCTAAGAGCAAGCTAGTCAAAGAAACTGTGCTGAAGTCTTGTTTCCACAAGCTTCATATATTTGAAACAAAATTCTGAAAAGAATGTAACTAGTTACAACTGTATCCTGGATGAAGTATAACCTTTACTTTGAATTCTTAAACGGCATTCCAAACTGAGTTAGCTATTTAAGCTAGATTTACTCCCATTGTTCAGTTACTTGGTGAGAAGATACTTGCTATACATGTTTAAGTGTTCTGGATGTAGTATCAATGCTAATCTCTAGTTCAGTGGGACTGTAGTTAAGTGTCTGACTTACAGTTTATGTATAGTTAATTTCTGTATCTTGTGCATAAGGCATATCATATAGCTGTGCCTATACTCTCATGAGACTTCCTGTTCCTGTGGCCAGGTGCTGATTTACTACTTTCCAGTAGTCAGCTTTCCTAGAAGATGAAGCCAGGCAATTTATGAAATTCTGTTAAAGCTTTTGCCTTTTTGAGTTGAGTTTCTCATAGGCTTTATTTCAGCTGAATAAGTCAGATGTCAAGTTTGACCCTGTTCTGTGTCTGGGTTAAGAAATTAAATTGCATGTCTATGTTGTGCACCCACTTCACAGCATGTTTGTGTTTCTCGAATAGATTGAGGATATGTAGTGCATGTAGTACCTCTTTTCCTGAGGTGTGGTAGCTGTGTAATATCATGCTTGCAGCAGGTGTTTTTTTGGGGGGGAAATCGTAAGAGCTCTCAAATGTTAGCTAAACTCTATTGGTTTGATCCATTTGCTGAGCATGTTTATGTACCATATGCTGAATGTTCACTTACAGTAATGCATTTGGCTGGGGTAAGAACCAAGATCTAACCATTCTCTCCTGGCTTGTTTTATATAGAGCATTTAATATATTTTTAACATGTATTTTTTTACAGTGAGAGTAGCATGTTTGTCTCCAAGAGACGTTTCATTTTGAAGACGTGTGGTACCACCCTCTTACTGCAAGCACTGGTTCCCCTGTTGGAGCTTGCTAGGGAGTACAGTGGGTTTGACTCAATTCAGGTAAGGTGCCAAAAATGCTGCATCTTCCTTAGAATGTGCAAAAAGCTTTTTACTAATATTTCAAATTCACTGATTTTATTAAATATTCTTAAACTTCCTTTGCCATTTATGTATGCTTCCCATAATGGGAAGATTGTAATATAAGATTGCTTGCTCTGCTGTAGGATTTAGCCTTCTATTTGCCTCATAAAGGATGCTAATTTACAAATGCTATTGTGCTGAGTTAAGGTTACTTGAGGGTGAAAGAATTCCATGTGCATGTTGTCAGTGCTGAAGTCACTGATGTTTTCTTGTGGAAAACAAATTTCGAAGTAAGCTGTCTCTGGTAGCTTACAAATTAAGCTAGGAAAAACCATATGCCTCTGAAATGAAAATACAGGTAGCAGTGTTTTGACAATGAAAACTTAGGTCTTGTGAAAGCTTATACTAAATGCTTGCATCTTTCTAGATTTTTAGATTCAAGGTGGACAGATATATTCAATATCTAAGATGCACCTTTATTTTTTCAGAGCTTCTTTTATTCACGTAAGAATTTCATGAAGCCTTCCCACCAGGAGTACCCACATAGGAATTTCCAGGAAGAAGTAGAGTTTCTTAATGAAATTTTCCCAAGTAAGTTCATGAAACTTCAGTAAAGTTGCACAGCTTGTGTGAAGAGTTGATGTGAAGTGAGAAGTGATGAGCAGTACAATATGTACAGGCTGCCAGGCCATTCATTCAGCAGTGCTTGCAGTTCTGCAGCCAGCACAAGCTTCAGCTGCATAAAAATCAAAAGCTCTGAATACTTATTTTCTGAATTTCTGACACTAACTTGCCAAGATCAAAATTAAAATCATACTAAGCTTGGCACTTAGGACCTTGTCTTAACTGAGGTCATCTTCAGGCTTCCAAATGGAGTGTAGTAAGTCAGTCTGCAGAATCCAGCTCTTGCTAACCGTAAAAGCCTCATTAAAAAGGCAGAATAGTAATTTAAGGTAATGAATACACTGAAGAAAAATGTAAGCTTTTCTGGGAAAAGTCACTGCACTAAAGATTGAATTCAAACATCTAATAAAATCTAAAACCTCCAAGAATAACCTTCAATTTTAACTACTGGCGGCAAAGTTTTTTGAAGAAACATGGAAGCTGTAGTACTTGTCTGAGTTATTTGAAAATAAATGCTAAGCATAAATTCATTAAGTAGATGCTTAAGAGTACTAGGGCTTCTGTTGGTGTGTAGCTAAAGCTGTAATCTGAATTTCCTGCTAGTAGGCTCTGAACTGGAGTGTCCAGACCACCTTCTGAGGGAGCCTGTTTTTCTGATTACTGGCTTTACATTCCTGAAGTTAAACACCTGCTTATTTGATACACATGCCGACTGTATCAGTGAACCTCTTAGTAGTGTTCTGTGAAAGACTTCTGCTATCTTTAAATATGAAATGAAGCTAATCTTTTACATAAAGGATCAGCTGTGGTACGTTAACTGGAGACTTTTTGTCTTGTCAGATGGAGCAGCTTACTGCATGGGGCGTATGAATTCTGATTGCTGGTATGTATGTGAAGGCTTTGAAATCTTTGGGGCTTACAGTAAAACCCAAGTTGGTGCTGCTAATATTTATTACATAAGTGATTTTGTATTTTATATAGGTACCTGTACACTCTGGATTTCCCGGAGAGTCGGATATCCAGTCAGCCTGATCAGACACTGGAAATTCTGATGAGTGAGCTTGACCCAGTAGTTATGGACCAGTTCTACATGAAAGATGGTGTTACTGCAAATGATGTCACTCGTGTATGTTTGCTTGAAAACTAAGTATTTTTGGGACTGGTGGAAATTGGGCAACAAAATACTTCACTTACCATTTAATACAAGGCTTATTTTTTGGTAGGAAAGATCTCATAGAAAATGTCCGGTTGATGTTTTGGGGGTAAAATGGATTTAGCTCTAGAATGTTTTTGGGAATATAACTTCACATTTTCAATGCCCCTGCTTTAATCTATTGAAAGGAGCGATTTGCAGYGCTTGGGTGATTGGAAGCTTATCCTCTGAAAAATGGAGGAATAGGAGTAAAAACACAATTGAGTAGCTTCCACTGAAGGATGGAGATTACAAGGAATAAGACTTAGACTGAAGCTAATGAATGCCAAGGGAATCTAGGTATCAGAATTAAGGTTAAATCATGGAGCCATTTGGATAGTTTGGGGGGGAGGGGGTGGATTTAAGGTCTAAGCATAACTTGATGGTTTTGTCTCCTTTTCTCCTTTTTCCAAATGGGAAAGTCCTGTGACATGAACAAGTTTGACAAGTACATTGACTTCATCTGGTTTTCCATCTTAGGCTTTGATTCTCGTACTATATTTGCTATTGAGATTTGGCTGTAGCTCAAGTACTGTGTGGGAAATCAAAGTGCTTGGGATTGCACTTCATTCTAGAGTATAAAGTAGTATGTTCTCTCTCCGGAGTAAATGTAAACAGCCTTCACTTTGTGGATACTGGTTGAACAGGAGCTCCGTTTTCCATTTTGGTTGCAGAAGCAATTATGTATTAGATTTCTAAGCTGTTCCCTTATCTTGGAGATATGAAGCTTGGTTCTGTAAGAGGCTAAATATGATAACTTGCATGCAACTTGGCAGTCAGTCACTTATTTGGTAAGTGACAGGATGCAAAGCAAGTTCATCTACAGTGGTACAAATTATCAAACTGACTTGTTATTGGGAGAATTCTGGTGTCCTGTCCCCTAAATGGGTGTTCATTCTGCCTTTGAGTTAAATCTAAACAAGTATAAGGATGCATGATAAACTGAGTGGTGTAATTTTAACTTCTATTTCAGATGAGTGGAATTCGTGACCTGATACCAGGTTCTGTTATTGATGCTACAATGTTCAATCCTTGTGGGTATTCAATGAATGGGATGAAATCGGATGTAAGTTTTACACTTACTGATACTTAATGTTAAAATAAATAGTAATTATTTGGCGGTAATATTTTTTTTCTTTTCAGGGAACTTACTGGACTATTCACATCACTCCAGAACCAGAGTTCTCTTATGTTAGTTTTGAAACAAACATAAGTCAGACCTCTTACGATGACCTGATTAGAAAAGTTGTAGAGGTTTTCAAGCCAGGCAAATTTGTGACAACCCTCTTTGTTAATCAGGTGAGTTTTCTTGCATTAGCTTGTCAGCTCCTGAAATGGATGTAGACACAAACAAAGCAAGGCTAGAGATTTTTTACTGGGGAGTTAGTAGTTTCCGGTTTGCCTCTGTTTGGATGGTAGTGTCTTTGGAAAGTAAAAATACTCTTTGCTATTGCTTTGGCATGCACTAAATCTGATCTCTGGAAGACTTAAGAAATACTAAGATAAGGCAGCTCAATCTCAGTATTCTGATGACTTTCTGTGCAGTTCTGTAGAGGCATAATTTCTTGCTTTGGCATTTTTCTGGATTTGGCTGCAGCTGTCAGTTGTAGAAGCACTGCTGTTAATGGTTGATGCTGCCAGCTAATGATTCATAGAAAAAAGCAGTACCATACATAGGTAGCAGAATTGCTGCTTGGGATTGAAACTTCCTGCAGCGCTGTCAGGCATGGGTTTGAAGCCTGTTGGTAACAGTATCACAAGAACCACACAAAATACATATTGTGCTAGTCCATCTTTAAATGCTAAGTTTAAAAAAGTAAATTTCACTTTTCTGTTTTCTAGAGCTCTAAATGTCGTACAGTGTTTTCTTCTGCCCAGAAGATCGAAGGGTTTAAACGTCTTGATCACCAGATTGCCCAATTCAGTGATTATAATTTTGTTTTTACCAGTTTTACAAAGAATCGCCAGCAACAGCACAGTTGATTAAGAATGAAGAAAAAGCGCAAAAAGAAATCCCATATAGAAGGTGGTGGTTGCTTTCTAGTTAATGATTCAGGGGGCCATGCTTTCCACTCCCACCACCTTATAGTTGTGGAAAGCCCTAGGTGTAATCATAGTATAACCATTTTGAATTGTATGCATTATTATATCAAGGAGTTAGATATCTTGCATGAATGCTCTCTTCTGTGTTTAGGTACTCTATGCCACTCTTGCTGTGAAATTGAAGTGCATGTAGAAAAATCTTACTGTATGAAACTTTACAACACTTGTAAAAATGATTCAGGTAGAATTAAACACAGTATAGTTTTTCTCCAGGTATCACCAAAAATTCCCCACAGACAAGGCTTTCGTCCTCATTAGACTTTAGCCTCAACCTACTCACTGGGGACAGTTCTCTGTTAAATTGTTGCTCTTTTTTTCATCTATGTTGTGATTTCAGTCTAAAACAGTTTTTGACAAACTTCTATGATTTCTAATGAAACTGATTCCTAATTAACACTTTAATGTTTGGAGAAAGTTCTTAAAACAGTTACAAATTGTTTTGCCACTACAGGTGGTGGTTGATTTATTTTTAAATCAGACTGACTTTTCATGCTCTACTCAAGCTTATATGAATTTGCTCAGCTATCCTGTAGCACTGGGCTAATGCATTGGTCTTTCACCTTTAGAAACGTGGGTATCGGTGCTAATGCAGGTTAAATTTCATCTTACCTTTAATGCTCATTTATCTGTCCACATCCCCAAGCTGTCACACTGCTACACAATGGCAGAATTTGAAGAAGCTCCAAGACTTGATAGGGGAAGAGCTGAGTCAGGCTGCAAGTGCTTTGGCGTAGTTGTGTGACAGCTTTGCAAAGTGCAAGTTCATATTGGCACCAGACATTTTCTTTCCTAATCACCAATTATGTCAGACTAAGAAGCTGGTGCTCGTGAGCACTGGCAGGTAGATCTAGTGAAGGAGTGGAATTTGCCGGGCTGGGTGTGTTGATGGTTTGGATTGTTCTCAGTAAAACCTGTGACCTACCACTTCTAACTGTAAAGAGTGCTTCTAAACTGGTCCAGTGTCACTTCGTTTTGTTGTTCCAAGCAAAGCTAATGCCTCTATCTTGTGACAGTCCTGTGACATTGTTGTGCATGTGACTTATGTTGTATTTGAGTGTTGTGACTTCATCTGTTTTTTCCTCCTAATTACTAAGGTGGTTCCTCTTGCTGTGCCTTGAGGGCATTAAGTGAAGGCATAGAACAAGAACTGTCTGGGACACCTGGACAGAAGTGAAGTAGAATGCTATTCATAGCACATGAATAAGTGTGTAATTCAAAGTCACTTTAATGGGTATTGACTAAAATGCAGGCTTTAAAGAGCTGGCACACTTTCAGCTATGTTTGCAAATACTGGGATTTTAACAGCTGTGAGACCAGCATGTTAACTACGAAATTGAGATTATTTTTTGTCCCTCTTGTCCTTGCAATGTTTTGACTCTTTCTGGTTTGACGCAATGGTTTTTTGTTCCTTCCGTATTTATAAATGAAGCACTTTTTCAGTGCTTCTAAACTAAAGTCTGCTTGGTTAGAAATCAAGTGGTTGGAACATTTTGAATTTTTTATTTTAAGCATATTGTTGATGTTCTTTACCAATGTTATCAATTACATGCTGTAAATGGCACTAATGCTTTTTGGTGTTAATATTGAGGACCAATATTTCAGTGTTTCTTTTTTTCTTAAACATTGTCCCAACTGACCTGACACTTGTTGGCTTGAGGTCCTTTAAATAGACTGAAGATCCCTTTCCAAGTAATACTGAAATACACATTTTACAAATAGAAGCATAAGCCTCGGCTATAAAAATGAAAGCTGTTGAATGGATTATTGAACTATCTAGGGTGATCAGGATGGGGGGGGAGTATGGTGTTTATAATTTCTGTGGTGTTAGACTTTGATCATTTAAAAATATCTGTACCACAACTTAATGCTTCAATAAAAGTTCGCTTAAATTGTTTGTAGTGATGATCCAGCGATTCTACCCTTCACACTTCATGCTTTTTGGTACCAAATGGTTTAATTCTGAAATAGATTTATGTGTTTCTTGTCCTAAATTACTTTAAATTTACTTTGCCTTTGTAGGGGATGCATCTCAACTGTTAACACGTTGGTAGTTTAAAATGAGACAGCATGTCAAAGGAAGCCAGATGAAAATGTTATGCTGTTCTTGAGGCTAAAAATGTTTGTCTAAATGAACACACAAAGATTTGAGATTTGCTGTCTTCATCTAACCTGTATTAAATATTTAAAATGTTCCTCTGAATTAAGACGACAGCTGCTTCTGCAGGTCTTAAGTAACAAACTGTCGTTTGGCTGCGTATCCCAGTCAAACCAGCACACAAACTCTGGCGTACATTTATGGTACTTAAGCTTAGACTGACTTTGAGAATTCAAGGTGAAGTTTGTCTCTTAAGATAAAGTAGGCATGTACCTAATGTGGATAGTAAACTAGACCAGAAGCTAATGGCTAGGAATGTCAGTGCTAAGCAGATGCAACCAACATAATTGAAACTTCCTGGATTCCATGTGAACAGTCCTACAGGAATAGCGGCTGCAGTTTAACCACACCTGCAAAGCTCTGACAATGCTGGTATCCCCCAAAGTCACCTAAGTAGGGAAAACTTGTTGAAGGCCTAATACCTTAAAATCATTCATGTCTGAATACAGGTTTCATTAGTCACCCAGAACCTATTCTGTGATGCTAGACTTCTCTAATTGTGCTTTGGTTATTAAATGATAACTTCTCCTAGTTATTTCAAGGACTTAACACTTGAAAATGCTCAACTAAGTCTTTTATGAAAAGAAGAAATTCCAGCTTACAGCATCAAGTGATCCTGTCTACAGTCTCAGCTATGACAAGTTAGCAGTAACCTACCTCTGAAGAACTGTTTTCTAGACTGACCTCTGCAAAACTGAAGATGTTTTTCTCTTTTAATGCACTTTGCCTGAAGTTTGCAGGTTTCCTGTAAAATTACTTGTCATTTTCACATTTTTCACCTCAGGAATGTTCTTCAATAATACTCCTTCACACTAGCCCTTCTCTCTTGTAGATGGTGCTGATAACTGACATGCTGATAACTGGTATCTACATAATTCTATCTGTTACAGCAAYGCAAATGCAAAGCTTGCTGTAGTCATGAGCTGTGTTAGATGTTTGTATTTCTCATAAACCAATGGAGGAAACAGAACTGGCTGCAAGTCCACATGTCCACTTAATTTCTGTGAATAAATGAATGGAATAGCCACCATAAAGGGGTGGGAAGGGTGTTCTGTAGGTCTTCTGCTGTCACGTGAACCCCCTCCAGTCTTTTGTGTTTGTGAGGTCCAGCTCTAATAGCCTCTAACTTGATAATGCCTGTAGTATAGGGAGTACATCTCATTCCACAAACTTTACTACTATGAACAAAGACCTGCGTGCTGTGAGAGGAGACAGTCTCAGTGAAGGCTGAGGTTCAGGAGAAGGCACTGAGTATATCAGGTTTTTTTTCTGGTGCTAGGTCACCTGCTTGATTCAGCAGTTTTAAAACTGAACTTGGCCGTTTCAGTTTTATCTCTGTGTGCCTAGGAAGTGCTTTGTATTTCCCCTTTGTAGCGTGTCCCTCCTTCCATTTCTTCTGGACTTTCTGCATCTGAGCTCAGTCTGGAGTGATGAGTGCTGGGGTCACAGTGTCCTAAGAAAAGAGATGTGCTTTGAAGCTAATAGAAGCAATTGAAAGTCTGAGGAATGAAGATGCTGCTGCTTGTTGCAATGCTGGAGCGTCTCATCTTGGAGTGTGTGGGGGCAGAGGGGGATGGGCAGGCTGCAGGCAGCATGATTAGTCCAGGCAAGAGGACAAGGTGGTTCTGTGTGTCCGGGCACCCCAACGTAATTTCAACATGGGGTGGAAATAGAGCTGCTGGCACCAATGCYGGTATCAAGCCATGGAATAGGCATTAAAAGCCACCAGGTTTCAGTCGTAGGCCTCTGCTATAGTGTGTTGATGCCAAAGAGATGAATCTGGTCTAGTACTCAGATCTGCGTGCAGAATAACTCTAGGAACAGGTACTGGCTGTCTTCCTGGCTGCTGCTTTGGCGGTGCAGGATTCCGTGTTGCCAGAGAAATGTTGAAGCTTCCCAACTGGGGTGGTGTAAACTCAGGTTTCCCCAGTGATAGTCCTAAAAGCAATGCCACCAATACCTAAAGGCACAAGGCTTGGAAACAATGCTGAGGATGTGCTCCAGAAGTGTGGAGTTCTCCCAAGCTGTACAGCCAAAACTACGTTAGAGGTGGAAAAAATTGCTTCCAAACACATTATGTATAGTCTGAAGTTTGCTGAAGTGTTAGAGCCTGTGGCTGAAGCCTAGAAAGAACAGGATAGTTCAGTACTGACCTGTTAAGCTCCCATGTGACCACAGTAATGACAATTCAGTAGAAAAGTTAATGAACAACTGAGGAACTGCTCTGACTCAGCTAGATGGAGCTAAGCAAACAGGATTCATGTGTAAAGGAATGCAGAGAATCACCTGCATGTTCTTAAATACTCTCAAGTAAAAAATACTCCAATTTGAAATGCTTGCACAGCCACGCTGTGAATGTACCTACAGACAAGCACTTGGAGGAGAACGCTGTCATTAGAAAGCCACTGAGACAGGCATTTCCTGACAGTTTGTTCCATTTGACTTTCAATTACATGTTCAACTTCAGGTTAAGTTACACTTGCACTTTTTCATCCTGCTTCGTTGCATATCGTGGAATTGCTGGTGGTGTAGTCCATGGGGTATTCTGCATATTACTTACAGTTCAGGCAGGCCTCTGCTGTTTGGGGGAGATTGGATTAGGGTAAAAATTGCTTATAGTATTTGCTGTTAGTATACTTCATGCCCACAAGGAAGCACTGCTGGAAATAAGGTTTAGCCAAATTTCAAGTTAACTGTTCAATTTTCTTCTATTTATTTCTTGTTATACACTGTATTTACAATACTAGAGCTGCTGTTATATTTAATTTAAAAAAAAAAAAAAAAAGCAGCAGGCCCTAGAGAGTCTTGCTTCTGCGGCTGCCTGAGAGCTGTATCTTGACACAAATTTTACGTTCTCTGTAACATGCTTAGTTCTGCCTTTGGCAACTGCTATAAATTTTAGATATATGTATACAAGAATATGTAAAGTCACATTTAGGAGCAAATTCAGACACATGAATACAATCATCTCAGCATTTTTCATTCCTGGATTAGCCAGAACATGAAACCACATTTTTGCTATTATGTAGTTCCTAATGTGCATGCTTTACCTAATCCCTAACTTTAAATTACGTAATTTATAACATTGCTGTGATTTTCCCCACATACCTTTTTCTAGATTGTATTGATCCTCTCGGTCCATCGCTCTAAATTTGTCCTAAAATACTAAGATTTCAAAATAGCATGCAAGGCATCTGCCCATCTGAAGACATGCACTGGAACTACTGCTTTTTAAGTCTGGAATGAGTAAGCGTGCCAGTGTAAGGTTCCTGGTGCTCAAACAAACCCAGAAAAAATCCAGTTAGCCCTGAGAGAAGTCAAACTGGATCCTCAGTGACCTTTCCAGGCACGCTAAGCGGGGAGCAAAATGTTCTGTGGCTGATACCCATTCATTTAGCAACTCACAGACTTCTACAGTCTTAAATGCAACCCAAGATATAAAAAGTGCAACTTTTTCTTCCCCTCCTCCTTCCCTGCTATCCACTGAATTTTATTTTGCTTGCTCTTAAAGAGTTGCAGAAACTTAATTTAATTGCAATAAACAGGAGTCCAGGTACAACTATCAGATTATCTGCAATATGTAACCTAATACTGGCTGACTTGCAATGATGTTTAATTTTTCATTTCTTTAGCAACATTTGAAGATTTAAAGTATTTGACCTCAGCCTAAATTAGAAATCTGATTTTCAAAATATTCCTGCACTACAGATTTTGCTCAATTAACTGTTACATGCAATTTAATGGACTCACGTATCACCTGTTAAATATATTTTGCGTAAATACGTAGTTGCTGGCACATCAATTACTTTAAACTCATAAGCAGCAGCATGGGTTAGTTAAGATAATCTTTTTACTAGGCTAGTGAGAAGATCACTCCGATGCAAAACCTGGAGGCATGTGCATGACAGACAAACCACACCCACAGACATGCACATACCTACGCTTTCTAATCTTCTGCACCCATTTGAGAAGAAACAAAGGCTCATCAAACAGGCTGCTCAAGATGAGCTCCATAGTGCTGGACCTTCTTTTGAAGGTCTCACTGGCCAAAAATGGGTCCGTTCGTGAAGGTGAGTTACGAAAGCAGCTACCTCCTGTTTATAGCTTCTTAAATGGTTCGCTCAAAGCAAAGCTTTCATTATGGATGCAGCGCTTGATCTCAGTGATCCAGTTTATAACATTCAATTTAGACATCGCCAGTTAAAAACTGCAAGTTAGCTGAGCTGCTGGTAGCCTACTTGTAAAACATGCCTACTTACAAAAACAAGACACAGCAGACTTCCAGAGACTCTGAAATAAATTCAGATTCCAGAAGCTGCGTGGAAAAAGTATCCAAAATTAGGAAAATACTGCTGCTGTCAATTCGCTATTCAGTTTCCTGCACTCTTGAGAACAAGCATGTGGAGGTAGAAAACAATGTGATACTCTTTCCCAACCACTTTTATAATAGATAATTAAATATTAGTTCATTCCATGATCAGAATTTGCAGACATCTATGTGTAAGCTTCATGAAGCAAACCCTGTTCTCTCTTTTAAACAAATACACTGCTGAATATTAAAACTGAAAAAAATTTAAACAGGTATTTTGTAAAAAAAACCCTTCTTTAAACAGTTGAATTTAGAGTCTTAAGTAGCTCAGAGTACTCCCTATGAAATCATGCACTCATTTAACTCACGGCTTATACTGCTATTGATTAAAGGGGAAGGGATGGGGCACTGAGCAGTGAACTGTAATGAATATTTACTCTTGTAAATTCAATCCCAGGGAACTCAATGGAATGACTTACATGGGAGCGTGTTCCATAATGGAATTGTAACTCAGTGCTACAGCTTTCAAGAACATCTTTCAAATTTCACATTGATGCCAAAAGTAATGGTGCATTTTGAGTAAGATGATCCTTAGCAACCTGTCCTGGTTTCGGCTGGGATAGAGTTAATTTTCTTCCTAGTGTTGTGTTTTGGATTTAGTATGAAAAGAATGTTGATAAGACACTGATGTTTTTAGTTGTTGCTAAGTAGTCTGCTAGTCAAGGACTTTTCAGTTTCCCATGCTCTGCCAGGTGCACAAGAAGCTGAGAGGGAGCATAGCCAGGACAGCTAGCCCAACTGGCCAATGGGGTATTCCATACCATGTGATGTCGTGCTCAATATATAAATAGGAGGCGTGGTCCAGGAAGTAGCGATCGCTGCTTGGGTATCGTTCAGCGGGTGGTGAGCAATTGCATTGTGCATCACTCATTTTGTATATTCTATCATTATTATTATTATTTATTTTCCCTTCCTTTTCTGTTTTATTAAACTGTCTTTATCTCAATCCACGAATTTTACTTTTTTTTTTTTCCGATTCTCTCCCCCATCCCACTGAGGGGAGGGGGGAGTGAGCRAGCGGCTGTGTGGTGTTTGGCTGCCTRCCGGGTTAAACCACAACACAACCCTAATCCAGAAATGCAAGGGGACTTTAAAACTTTTATTTGTTTAAAAATAAACATAGCTTTTTGACTTTGAGAGTGAATAAACTGATAGCATTATTGTTAAACCTGTTTGGCCACTTAAACGTCTATTGAGCCATTAACACAACTAAGTTACAGTTATGCAGACTGCATAGCTGTTACACAATTGCATATTATATCATATTTCTAAGAACATTTTTTTGCATTCAGTTATAATGTGATTGTGTTCTTATTTCACAATTAAAAGGAAATTTTTGTGCAAATGGATCACTATAGGATCGCTGCTTTATAACTGCAGATGTTGATGCGTGCTGTGCATTAGAAAGGTGAAAAGTTCTGGGTTGAGTTTGTAAAGTAGCCATAGAAGTGGAAGTTCTGACTCCACTGGTTTAATTCCCATCTGTTAAATTTCATTGTCTTATTTCATGGGCAGAAGTAAGGTTTTGGTACTTGTTTTACACTGTTAAAAATGCTGCACCGACAAAGCTATAAAAAGACAAGAGAAAACCAGCATAGGATTGAACAGAGTTGTTAGTTGCAGTTACAGGGCTAAATTCCATCCTCTTTTCTGTGTGCAGTCCTGCTGTGGACAAGAGTTACACAGATGTAACGGAACACGACAGAATGTTCAAAGTCCTTTTTTCTTGCTCATAAACCTAGAGCAATATGGTGCCTCTTCATCAGCTGCTTCTTCCAGAAGAGGCACCGGCCTCTGTGCCTGCCAGAGGTTGTTCTTTAAAACACATCGTGTGACAGCTCCATCAACACACCAGCCACTGTAGCTTTACAGCCATCTCCAGTCCCTAAATTTGGACTTGTTTCTTTCAAAGAGGAACTTACTGTGTATGTCAGCTTCACTAGACTCATCTTCAGCAGCACATTATCTTAAGGGTTAGAAAATGTTTAGCCAAATACAAGGTCAGATTTCCAATTACAAAGTTAGAATCCAGGCTGTAAAAAGGTAGATAAAACTAGACTATACTTAACTACAAGATTCCTTCTTAGCTGCTCTGGTATCCTGCAGCCAGAATCCCTAACAGCCTAGACAGCAGTAACATACATTTTCCACGCTATTTCAGGATGAAAGTTAAAACTAACCAGAGGGCCTAGGCCCTTGAGGGCTATTCTCTAATGGTAACCCCCTCCAAACTCACGGTCTTCTCTTTGTTAAAGATGTCTCTCTCCTGTTTTTATTTCATTATGCCATTCTAAATCAAAGATAGTGCTGCTGCATTATTTGAGAGGAGAGGGAAGAATGTGTTTTTATTCAGTTATTAAAGCATTTCCAATACTGTTAAAATATCCTGTAAGGCATGTATCATAAGGAGTACTCATTGTATGTTCATTTGATTAGACTTTGAGATTTGTGTTCTTTATATGCTGCATGTTGCCTAAACCCACTAACTATTAGCTAGGTTATAGATAGGATGCTCTGTCCAAACCATCTCTCTCATAGCCCAAATTTGCGAGTTTTAAGGGTTCTTGCGGACGTGTATTTTACAGACACATTCAGATAGTGCAGAAGTTGGGGGTTTTTCTTATTTGAAGATCTAACCTTTTATAGTTCTTAATTCTCAAACTTTATTCAGAGCGAAAACCTGATATAAACCAAAAAGTGTTGATAGAGTTGCTGATTTAAATGAAGACCTAATTTATTTACTCCCCCAAACCGTTGTGAAATATGATACTATGGGGAGGGGAAAAACCCCAGAAAAATAAGATAAAGAAAATGACTCATTCCCGTTACAGAAGGTGTATTTTACCTAGTGTGCTGTACCGAAAGCTGGCATATACAAGAACAAGAGAAAGCTACAAAGGCTTCAGGGTGTAATTGCTGAAGCTACAGTACCTACAACTGAAGGATACTGAGCATGAAGCTGACAGGACTAGTGAAAACAGTAAAGCAAACAAACAAACAGCCATCGTAATTCTCTGTACTCTTCTATGATTAATATTGGGTTTAATGTTAGTATTTAATTTGTTCAGCTGTGCTTTCACTGTTTTTAGGCAGGTAATCAACTGTAAATTCATAGTTTTTAATATTCTAGTTTTAAGCTTGGTAAAAAGTTTGTTTGCAGCTGTACTCTGTTCTTAAGTGCCATGACATGGAAAAGCTGAACAATTTATATTTGTGCCTTTCAACTCTTCCATTTAATGTGCAGCTACATAACAGGAAGATATGTTTTCTGATTACCTGCTTTCTTAACATTGTAATCTCTTAAATACTTCATTCCTGAAATATTTAAACTATGCAGACCACCCAGAAGGGCTCAGCAGACAAGAAGTTACAAACCAGTGATTTTCTCTTCAACTTCTCATGTTACTACGTCAAGCAGTAGGTAAGAAATGAATCAACTACTGGAAAAAGCTATCTATTTTTATTTTTCATAAAGAAAATGCTACAGAGAGAGACACATAGAAATCACATGTCGAAACTTTCATAAAACTGTCCTAACTCCTTTTTAAAGAATTGCAATCCTAGTTATTCTTACTAAATTTGGACAACTGCCATCTCATTCAGCCACTTCTCAGATTCTTACAGTAATAAAGCTTGACTATAGGATTTTAGTGTAAAAGCTAACCTATAGATTACATTTGTTTCCTGATCATATAGATCTCAATCAAGCAAAGGCAGGAGAGCACTTCATCTTATATAACATAAATATACTTTATATGCTAGAGAAACATGCTAGTATTATTTTTAAGCATAGCACGTTATACATTTGGTTAAAATTTGTTGAAACCTATGTGTAATTACAACCACTGCTTGTCCAGGCCAAGAGTTCTCAAAATATGTCATTGTCTAAAGTAAACACATATACAAGTCTGTTCAGAAATCAGAAAGGTGTAAGTGGAGAGTACTGTTTGGTATGATTCTGTGTGTATTTATGTGTGCATGTGTTTGTTAGAGAGAAGAACTAACACCGGAATATATACAGAAGGAACAGAGCGCCAGCCTCAGTCACAGAAGGGCTAATAATATGACTCAAAAGAAAAGCATATTGATAAAACTATCAGGTTGAGTGCTAATTGAAAAAGAGTGGAAGCTCTGAGCAAGGAAAGTCTCTGCTTGATTCCTTCTGTGTTCAGAGAAGCAGGGCTCTCTATACTGGGTTTTGCAATATTGTATGCAAAACCCTGGGGAATTTGAAAGATTTGGGAAAAAGAATTAAATCACAAAAAATAGATGGTTACAGAAGCAGATGGTCAGTTCATACTGAATCTCTCAAAATACTCTATTTTTTCGGTTTATGTGATGGTGACTCAAGAAATTAATACAATCTCTGTATTCCACAAGTAATACATATTTTGTATACAAAATAGATATACACCTGTATATATTTATATATAAATATGAAAACTATAAACAAACACACAAAATATAAACAATTCTAGAGTATCATTTTTGTAACATTTCTTCAAGTTTTTGTATTTTGGAATCCTTAATTTTCAAGATTGTTCAAGGCTCTGAAGGCACTCTAACTTATTTTGATCACTCTATCTGCAAATCTAACCAAATTGCCCTGAGCTCTGAGACAGTGTGATGTGAAGTTTCTGTTATTCCAGGAATCGTATGTGCCGTACAATTTCTTAATGAACCTCTATCCTTCTGCAGAAAGATATCTTTTTATGCATCCTGGGATGAAATGGGAAGATTTGAAGTTAGGCCTTTTTGCAGATGCCGGATCATTCCTTCCACCACCACAGGGACCCTATAGGGATCTGAGGAACGGTTGCTTCTGTGCTGATGAGAGTACAAATATGACGTGCATCTCCCCCTTAAAGAATACACTGAGTGCACCCAAGCTGCTGAGGAACAACACAGCACAAAGCGTAAGTACAAGTTGCCATACAATCCAAAAGAGACATGCAGGATTTTACCATACTGAGAAGCATCCTGAAATACAATTAAATCTGACATCATCTGAAACCACCCAGGAAAACAGACAACTGTCTGTTTAAACTCTTCAAGGACCAAATGGGAACGAGATGTGACCTAGAGGTCTTCATCTTGAAACTTGGACTTCTAGTGAGTAAGTAGGACTGCCTGCAGGAATGGAAGTCCTTACTCTTTTCACGATCTTATAAACCAGTTGTACAGTATGGAAATAAGGATATTCTACTTCACTTGACAGAAGCACCAGTGGCAACTAGAATGTTAGAAAACATGGCAACATGCAGAGGCTGAATGAAATGATCCTTCATAATGACCCTGACTCCCCAATATAATGAGGATCTTTAAGGCTACATAAGAATTAATATATGTATCCTAAATTAGGTCAAGAGATCTGAACTACTCACCCTCTTCTGAGTAACCAAAATGACATTGATTGAAGTCACCAGCCTAAAGATGTAAAGGTTGAATCTTTTTTTAAGTTTTTTGCTGTCTCCAGCAGTGAGACAGCTCATCATAGTATCTCTTGTTTCAGTGCTGTACTAGGATTAGTTTTATAGTTTCTAAAATTCTTGAGAACACTTCCTGAAAAAAAGGATGCAGTTGGGGAATTCCAGAGAAGCAGTAAAGCCAACTAAATGAATCATTTACTGCTGGTCACTGGGTGTATCTGCTAATATGGGAGGAAGAGCTGATTGGAATAGCATAGAAGAAGGCAAGAGAAAAAATTATTTGTTGCTTCTAGTCACAAATTCAGGGCTGTTGCCTGCTAATTCTGAGCTGATTAGAGAAATTGAAGTAAAAGAGAGATGTTGGCAGTGACGACTGTTCTGCTAGCAATGCCAGAACTGGCCATTCTCTAGCTCTTGCCAAACACACAATCCCTTGCCCAGACCAGTCCGAAGCTGGACTGGTATCAGCAGAATCTGTCCATCTGGATTGCTCCCAAAATGAAGATGACAGAAGAGTATTTGTAATGCTTGTAATGCTTTGCCTTGCCTTTTCTGATTTCCAGAACAGTGATGGCTGAATGAGCTTAAAGAAACTGGGATGGTGCCAGTTACACATCATTACATGTTTCAACACACTGAATATAAGGGAGAGAAAGTCTAAGGTGCTGCTCTGTACCTTCTACAATGGGAAAAACTTTTCTGCTTCCAAGTGACTAGGCATGCTTTCATGCATAGTGGAAGTGTACTATATTATAGAACTATTACTTAAAGACAGAATGTCTTGGGGTTTACTATAATATCTTTTAAAAAACTGTCCCCTTAAAAAATAAAGTATTTTGGTATCTTAAAATTGGTACCTGGTGGTTTTTTTGTAAGTACATATGTATCTAAATGCCAGCATAAACTTCTATTTGTTAAAACAGAAATCTCTTACTTCTTTGCAGGGCAATCCTGAGCCCATGATAGATAACAGTGATGGACCTTATGGCTAAGATGTTCAAGTCTGACGTTTAGAATGTCATGTTCAATCCTTTAGGGAGGATAAAGCAATAACATCAGATCAAAACACAGATACGACAGTTTAAACTTACAGGCATCTTCTCTCATGTCCTATAATTCTGTTGCTCAATTACAGTGTGAAGGCCCTGGCAGATAAAGCAGTACTTAATAGCAATCTTTTTTTTTAAAACTCATGTGACACATGTTCAGATTAATGTACTTTAGCATCAGTCACCATTCAATGAATGATATTTTATTCAGTATAAACTATTCAGAATGCAAGAACTGCAATAAAAAGTTATGAAATTAGTTTCAAAAGAAGGTATTAGAAGCTCACTCACTGGGGACCTAGTACAAATAAAACACATACCTGTAAGAACAGAAATAGGAAAAGTCAGTCCTCAATTAATTATATGTAGAGGGTATAATATATGTTTGTTGCTGCTGACTGTAAAAGATGATCCTAAGTGTAAACAACATGCTTTCCGAATCTCCAAGAGAGCAAATAAAGAGAGCTAAAAAGGCCAAGGCCAAAAGAATTCAATATTCTCCATTTTTATTATAGACCTGTATAGAGTGGCTCAAGTCTATCCACCATCAGAAATCCACGAGAGAAGGTATAAATTCTTCTCTTCTCAGAGCAGATCTCTACAGCAAGAAAAAAATCAAATCAGCAGTAAGTACTGCTGAGGCATTTTCAGACAGCTAATAACTCCCTCCAGAGCTGCCTAGGTCCAATTTGGAATCTGAGCTGACAATTGTATCTCCCTCTCTCAATTGCTTGCTGGGAAAAAACAGCTATGCTTTCCTGCAAATATAAGTAATAAAGGATGGTAAGGTCTTTAAGCCTTAAGGCTAAAAGAACTTTGGTTTTTAAAAAGATTGTTCATCTGCTTTTCTAGGGGGGGGGGGGGGGAAATGTTTAGAATTACTCTTTTTAAAAAAGAATCTGCTCTGCTATAGTTTAGAAATCAAAAGTGTACATTCCTAAATATTGAAAATATCATGAGCTTACTGTAAACTGAGGCAATTGTCAGCATTCTTTTTTTTTTTTTTTTAAGAAAGGCAAAAATCTCATTGACAACAGCTATAGAAATATAGAGAAATTCTCTCAAACTTCATCTCCTGACCTGCATTTCTGACCAGCTTACAAACAGACACAGTCATGTCTTTGCTTTATTCACGCTTTAAGCCAGCTGGACATAAGACCAGCTTCTTTCCAGAAATCATGCGGCCACATTAGCACAGTTCTGAGCCCAAGCTAATACATCCTGCCTCGCAGCCAGCGTTATTAACTCAGGCTCAGCAACACACGAATCACAGCTACACAGCTGCTACACTGGAGCTGGCTCCCAGCTGGCTGGTTCAGGGCACGGGCAGAGCGAACATGTCACGGTCCTCACCCATCCATGTAGATATACCCTCAAATGACCCTAGGCATTGTGTGCTGTAACAAAAGCTATTTTTAAGAATTGGTTCTCCAAATAATTGCACTTTATTTACATAATACTTTAATTACATAATACAAACCATATTGGAAATGAAGCAATAAACTCTTACAGGATATGGTAGTGTGAGTGTTTGTGTCAACATAGCCACAACAGTGTGGCACCTGAGCATGTCTATGAACCAACTTAAAAAAAAAGAACAGATCCATTAACTTGCTTTATTTTAAAATTTTTCATTATTATTGAAAATACATACAAAAATTTACATCTTGCCCTGTAGCAGGAAACTGATCCTCTATAGAATGCTTCTACATTGCCATCTAATACTTGTGACCATGTCATTTCCATTGTTGCATCTAAAGCATTACTCTCCTCTTAAAACAGCAATACATGTACAACATTTGAAAAGATCCAACTGTCGTGGGAAAGATTATCATGTTGCATTAGTTGCCTTGCTTTCCAAACACATTATCTACCAAACAATGAGGCAAATCAGGAAAGTAAGAACTACTGAAAGAATGTGGTCAACCGTGACAATTTCCTTCCTTCATCTTTTTGCTTGGCATTTCTGAACAGTATTCCTCAAGCAGTGGAAATGGTAAGTGTGCTTCGCTATAGATTCAGGTCCTTCTTCCCCATTCATTACCCTCCCTTCCTCCTGAAAACAGAGGCAAGATATKCTGTCAGTGGGTCAGTGCACTGGCTTTGCATCAGACCAAGCTGACACGACTCCTCAAAATTACTTTTCCAATAGCTTTAAAGGCTTAAAAGTCATTCACAACAGTACTTTTCACAGTCTTCCTACAGAGAATTCCTAAAGAGCTTAATAACAGCCTTTTTCAGGTACTCATGCCTTCATGAGTAAAAGCAGTAATTGTAAGCATACCAAATGTCATGGTACGTTAACTGACAATGGTATCTTCACAGAGATTTCCACCTCTCATTCTGTTCTTTGCTGTGATTTATCTATTATGTTATATTCCTCTGCTTCTGTACAAGAGACAGTTGAGTTAAATAGCAGGAATGAAAAATGAAGCTACTAAACAGAATTTAGGGTTCATACAAGGGTTTATCTTTTGGGTCTAGTGTCCTGGTTTCGGCTGGGATAGAGTTAATTTTCTTCCTAGTAGCTGGTATAGTGCTGTGTTTTGGATTTAGTATGAGAATAATGTTGATAACACACTGATGTTTTTAGTTGTTGCTAAGTAGTGTTTACACTAGTCAAGGACTTCTCAGCTTCCCATGCTCTGCCAGGTGCACAAGAAGCTGGGAAGGAGCATAGCCAGGACAGCTCACCCAAACTGGCCAACGGGGTATTCCACACCATATGACATCATGCTCAGTATATAAGCTGGGGGGAGTTGGCTGGGGAGCAGTGACAGCTGCTCGGGAACTGGCTGGGCATCAGTTGGCTGGTGGTGAGCAATTGTATTGTGCACCACTTATTCTGTATATTCTACCATTATTATTATTATTATTATTATTATTATTACTACTACTACTACTACTACTACTACTACTACTACTACTACTACTACTTTCCCCCTTCCTTTTCTGTTCTATTAAACTTTCTTTATCTCAATGCACAAATTTTACTTTTTTTTTCCGATTCTCTCCCCCATCCCACTGAGCGGGGGGAGCAAGCGAGCAGCTGTGTGGTGTTTGGCTGCATGCTGGGTTAAACCACAACATCTAGCTAGCTCAGTATGCTGTCCACAGCAGTAGCCACCTAGTGAAGAACACAAGTATACACGGTGTATTCCCAATTGTTCTCAGTTCAGTTGATGTCCTCAGCCTGATATGATTTGCCCATTTTATAATCCCCAGCAGATCTCTCTTTCAAGTACTTGTCCAGTCTCCCATTGAGTTCATGTAAATTTTTGCCTTTACAAACTTTGGAAAGGAATCTAACAGGTTGACTACCTGTTTGGTTTGTCATTCTGAACCAAATATTTAAGAGCCCAAAACAGCCACACACTGAGCTTGATCAAAGATCCACCTAGCCAGTACCCTTGTCACCTAAATCAGCCCATAGTGAATGCCTGGAAAAGAGCAGAAGAACTGGCAGGACTAGCATGCAAAGGTATTTCACCTTGTAAATCTCCCCAATCTTCAGCAATATTTGGCTCAGGAGTTCCTTAGCCAGAGAATAGTTGCAATTCACCTGCCATTTTACCATCCAGTCATTCATGTGCCAATCTTCACAGCAGGCTTTCATTTTTACAACCCTGAAAACACAGTATTATCATCCAACTTCAGTATCTCACTTTCCATTGCCTTTTTTTTTTTTTTAAACAAATAATTTAGGAATATGTTTAACACTACAAATTTCCATGGAACTCCAGTAATGATCTCCATTTTGAAAACAGACCATTTACTCCTACCCTTTGTTTCCCACCTTTTAACCATTAAGCAATCCATAAGAACAACTTCTTATTCCTTGGCAGCTTAGTTTCTTTCAAGAACCAACAAATCTCAATTTTGGTGCAAGAACATCAATTGCAAGTACATTAAGATCACTATTTCAGAATGGCTCTTCCATAAAAACAGTTTGAAGTAGATCATGCACAGTGGTGACCAAGAATCAAGTCCAGAGTTAGCTTCTATCCTGTAGGTTCCCTAAAATTTATGGCACCGAGAATTTTAGTCTCATGGTTCCAATCAATACGACATTTACCTAGAATACTCAAGAGTACTTAGACAATCTTTTCTTTTTTGTTTTCTGCTTTTACAGTGTCTGATTTTCCTTATCAGAAAGTGATTGCCACCATCTAGGTATTACAGTTCTAACAAGGTGCGTTTCGTATTTAGAATTTATGTAAGTTGTATATTACTTGTTTTTAAAGATACATTTTAACTCTGATTTGACTCAACATCCCTTAGCAGTGCAAAAGGCTGTTTTCACCTTCCCTACATAATTTATACACTGGTGTTACAGTGTTTCACTGTTTATCCTCCTTCCCTTAAATGTCTAACACGCACAGTATTGCACTATCCTGATTTAAACTAGCTATTCTTATTCTCCTATTCTGGATTTGGGGTTTTTTTTGGTGTTTATGGAGCAATAGATTTTTAGTACTTACGGAGATGCACACACAGGTGACTGAGTCAGTGCATCCTTCTGTTGGCTATACAACTGGACTTATTTGTTTGACTACTTTTCACTATTTCCTACCTCACTTCCGTCAATTCTGTCCTGTTCTTTGAAGATATAGAATGCATTTATGATTTCACCCACATAGTAGGAACTAACATTGAAAAAGCAACATTCTAACACCTTGTAGTAATATTACAGTAAGAAAAACAAATTCATATAGCATTTACCCTCAGGCTTCAGCAATATAATTCTTACTTTTTATACTGGGTGAGAAACACTTTCTGTAGGTCAGTGGACATACCTACAAAAGCGCTAAACTACCAGGAATTCCAAATTGCTGCCAAGTTACACCTCAATAAAAGCCTACTGAATTAAGACTCCAATGTTTCTGATGCAGATTGACTAATAAGTATTTTTTATTTCTTCGCCTCAGTCTTCAATAGTCAGACCAGCCACCCTCAGGGTATTCAGCCCCCTGAGCTGGAAGACGGGGACGGTGAGCGGGATAAACCCCCCATAATCCAGGAGGAAGCGGTGAACGACCTGCTATGCCACCTGGATGCTCACAAGTCCATGGGGCCGGACGGGATCCACCCGAGAGTGCTGAGGGAGCTGGCGGAGGAGCTTGCCAAGCCACTCTCCATCATTTATCAGAGGTCCTGG
>JAYKAV010002985.1:110270-191961 GCA_035582835.1 Phoebastria nigripes
AAAGACGTGTAGATGAGGCACTTAGGGACATGGTTTAGTGGGCATGGTGGTGTTGGGTTGACGGTTGGACTCGATGATCTTAGAGGTCTTTTCCAACCTTAATGATTCTATGATTCTATGATTTCCTGCACTGCAAACCACTTTGGCAGTTCTTGAGGTGTATAAAAAATGTTTTTAACAGCACTTTGCTAACAAGCAAAGCAGTGTTCATGTACAAGGAAGACAAAACACAATTCAATAAAAATATTTCACTTTAATAAAAAGTAAGCCCTGGGAGCATTGATCAAAATCAGTAAATAAATATGAAACAGAAATAACCTTCTGCTTTTACACAATTGTATGCAAAAAAAATTTCCAAGTGCCTTTTACATCCGTTTGTTTTAAACATACTTTAAACAAATACAGACAGGCCAGCTGAGATTAAATAAGAGCCTGGCCCTGAAAAAATTCCCAGTGACCTTTGAAGTTAAGGGCATTCAACTGCTTTCAGCCCAACAGGCATAAGAATTTACATCTTGGTATCTCAGATAACGGATGCCAAATAATCTGAGGTCATCTAAGAGTCCAAACATTAACATTTCATAAACTAGCAAGCCAATTCTATAGATAGACATCCTCTTCTGATCCAGCTGGATAACAAGTAAACATCATTTACTCCCTATTTGTTACCACCTGCTTCAGAGGATTATCACCTGCTGAGTTTTACTGGGAGGGATCCCAGTTTTAGGACTCCATGCAGGACACTGCAGCAGTTCTCAGCTCTGCCACGCCACTCTCCTCCTGCCCCTTCACTCACAGATACGAAGACGCATTCCTCCCACATGTGGATACAGTACCAAGTTCCCTCAGGATGTTCCCACTGCTCTTCCCCTTATACACTCCAGGACATGATACCAGCAGGAGACAGCTCCTCACTGGAAGGAACGAGGATTTGATGCTCTGAGCTTGCTGCGTGCAGGAGGCAGCGTTCATTACTTTTAACCACTAAGCCCTTTTCCCCTGAGGAAAAGACAAGAAGACAAAATGAGCCATCTTGGCCTCTTCAAGGACTCTTGGTGGAGTCCAGTGGGATAAGGCCCTGGAGGGAAGAGGGGGCCCAGGAAACCTGGTTAATATTCAAGGATCACCTCCTCCAAGCTCAAGAGCGGTCCGTCCCAAAGAGTAGGAAGTCAGGCAAAAATGCCAGGAGGCCTGCATGGATGAACAAGGACCTCCTAGCAAAACTCAAACACAAAAAGGAAGCATAGAGAAGGTGGAAGCAAGGGCAGGTAACCTGTGAGGAATACAGAGACATTGTCCGAGCATGCAGGGATGAGGTCAGGAAAGCCAAAGCCCAGCTGGAACTGAAGCCGGTGAGGGATGTCAAAGACAACAAGAAGTGCTTCTGTAAGTATATAAGTAGCAAAAGGAAGGCTAGGGAAAATGTGAGCCCACTGCTGAATGGGGCAGTGGCCCTGGTGACACAGGACATGGAAAAGGCACAGGTACTGAAAGCCTGCTTTGCCTCAGTCTTCATTAGCAATACCAGCCTTCAGGAATCCCAGGCCCCAGAGACCAGGAGGAAAGTCTGGAGCAAGGAAGATGTACCGTTGGTGGAAGAAGATCAGGTCAGGGAATACTTAAGCAAACTGGACATACATAAGTCCATGCGCCCTGATGGGATGCAACTGATGGATGACTACTGAGGGAGCTGTCTGATGTCATTGTGAGGCTACTCTTTGGTAATCTTTGATCCATCATGGTGATTGGGAGAAATACCTCAAGATTGGAGGAAAGCAAATGTCACTCCCATCTTCAAAGAGGGCAAGAAAGAGGATCCAGGAAACTACAAGCTGGTCAGCCTCATCTCAGTCCCTGGGAAGGTGATGGAGCAGCTAATCCTGGAAACCAGGCACATGAAGGACAAGAAAGTCATCAGGAGTAGTCAGCATGGCTTCACCAAGGGGAAGTCATGCTTGACCAACCTGATAACCTTCTACAATGAAATGACTGACTTGGAGAGCAGTGGATATTGTCTACCATGACTTAAGTAAGGCTTTAGACAAGCTGTTGAAGTATGGGCTGGATGAACAGATAGCACGGTGGATTGAAATCTGGCTGAATGACTGGGCCCAGAGCATGGTGATCAGTGGCACAAAGTCTAGTTGGAGGCCAGTAACTAGCGGTGTACCCCAGGGGTCAATACTGTGTCCAATCCTGTTTAACATCTTCATTAATGATCTGGATGATGGGACAGAGTGTGCCCTCAGCAAGTTTGCTGATGACAAAACTGGGAGGAGTGGCTGATATGCCAGAGGGTCATGCTGCCATCCAGAGGGACCTCAACAGGCTGGAGAAATGGCCTGACAGGAACCTCATACAGTTCAACAAGGGGAAGTGCAAAGTTCTGCATCTGGAGCGGAATAACCCTGGGCATGAATATATGAAGGGGGCCACCCAGCTGGAAAGCAGCTTTGCAGAAAAGGACCTTGGGTTCCTGGTGGACAGCAAGCTGACAATGAGCCAATTAGCCCTCACGGCAAAAAGGGCTAATGGTAGCCTGGGCTGCATTTGGAGGACTGTTGCCAGCAGGTCAAAGGACATGATCCTTCCCCTCTACTCAGCACTGGTGAGGCCACACCTGGAGTGCTGAGTCTGGTTCTGAGCTCCCCAGTACAACAGAGGTCTGGACATGCTGGAGAGAGTCCAGTGAAGGGCTACAAAGATGATTAAGGGACTGGAGCATCTGACATATGAAGAAAGGTTGAGAGCTAGGACTGTTCAGCCTAGAGAAGAGAAGGCTCGCAGCGATCTTACCAATGTATATGGATATCTGAAGGGAGGGTGCAAAGAGGATGGAGCCAGGCYCTCTTCAGTGCTGCCCAGTGACAGGACCAGAGGCAGTGGGCACAAACTGAAACACAGATGGTTCCCTCTGAACATCAGGAAACACTTTTTCACTGTGAGGGTGACCAAGCACTGGCACAGGTTGCCCAGAGACCTTGTGGAGTTTCCATCCTTGGAGATACTCAAAAGCCATTTGGTCATGGTCCCGGACAACCATCTGTAGGTGGCCCTGCTTGAGCAGGGTGGTTGGACCAGATGACCTCCAGAGGTCCCTTCCAACCTCAACCATTCTGTAATCTCACAGACTATTACGTGGCTTAAAAAAATTTAGATGTGTGGTTTAAGATGAACTAGCAGATTAGGAGTGATATCCTCCCGTTGTCCAGCAGTGGCAGAAGCTGGAGGCAGTAGCATGTTCAGCTGAAACAGCTGGGCTCAGAAGAGGACCCTTTCCAATTCTGAGCCCACCAGCTTTAGCTCAAAGCCACCTAGTCCAATAAGACAAACAACAGCTCAGTGAAATCCACTATCTCAGCTGCTGAATGGGTATATAGCATGGATCTTCAAAAAAGTTTTTAAGGGACTACATAGGGAACAAGTTAATAATACCTGTCCAGAAGCAGAATGTGGGAGGCTAAGATGTTCATGGTTTCTCAGTTATTTTTTTAAAAAGAATAGCAAAACAATTTCTCCTAAGTTTCTCCTGCTCTTAACTCCTCTCATCTGCTACCTCAGCCCAGGAAGCAGGAGAGAAGAAGAACACTCCCCCGTGCTGCTTCTCCCATACAGGACAGCATGCTCTGGGGGAATGGCAGAACTGTTGCTGTTTGCACTGTATGCACATATAAGGCAGGCATAAGAGGGTTGGTTCTTGGTAAGAAGCACCCACCCTTGCCTGCCTCTTGTTTACCTCCAATTCCCCAGCCCTTCCCAGCCGAGATGCAACGGGTGGTAGGATGCTCTCACTTGCTGCTTCTCAACGTTCCCTGCTCCCACCATGACAGACCTCGCTCTGAGTGTCTGTAGAAATGAAATGGAAGAGCCTGGAGAAGCAGAGGCCAGGTAACAAGCACCTGGGCAGACTAACTGCCTTGTATAACAACTGGGTCTATGACACCTAGACTGGCATGAAGCCTCCAGACTCCTGAGCACAGAACTCAGGGAACATCTAACCCCTTCTTTAATCTCCTACTACGCTGGCATCTGATTCCAGCTGCTAAAAGTAAAGCAGAAGCCCAGCAAACTACTGTAGGATCACCTGTGCCCGAGTCTCCCTCCCAGCCCCTCTTCTCCCTCCTCTTACCATGCTCTTACTATGCTCATTCCAAGACAACTGGAGTGAGACCATCTAGATTAAGAACTGGTGGAATAGAAAGGTCTCCTTCACTCAACTTCTTCCTTCCCTCCCTTCTACTGTACTGCATCTCACTCCATAGTCTTAGACTAGACATAGTAAACAGAATAAGCGCTGTGGAAATAAAGCACCCCTTACTTTACCCTACTCTTCTCTGACTGTGCTTTGTCTAATAGGGTTGCTAGGATTTCCTTACATGATCTTTAATGAGCTTTTTGAAAAGACAAAGGCACAGATGCAAAGGAATCCAGCAGGTCTTTTTTTTTTTTTTTTTTTGCGACACCTATGAGCTGGTTTGGCTTGCAAATTCCTAACTGAAGAGGCTCAGCAATGTAGCTGCAGGGAAATGGAAATCATCCTCTGTAATACTATCAGCAAATTACCTTTGTCCTGGGGCTGATTTACCTTTTGTAAGCCTGGCTAGAGCCAGAAATACACACTAGTCTCTTACAAGCTTTCTTCTGCATCTCTGCACCTTACAACATTGTATTATTACATTTAGCCATTTCACATGGTAACATTTTACAGAGGAGTCTCTTCTGACATTCACAGGCAATCCCCTTTTGTCACATTATCAATTTTAATTACACTTCCAATTTAAAATAAGCCCAGAAACTACAACACCCTTCTCCTGAGGCAGTCAATTCAGCAAATAGTACAGATACACAGACTATATATATATAGTGTGTGTGTATATACACGCACACATATGATCTATTATCATTTTTTAAATACTAAATTCTGTGTTTTTTCACTATGTAATACAAAAGGTTTTCAACCAGAGGCACTCACAGTCTAAACAGACAGACAAAACTCAAGAACTTAAACAAAGACTCTATCTTACCCTGTGTTTTTACAAAACATTTAACCTTTTACTTAGATAGACTAGTGCCAGGGCCTCACAAAGAAAGCAAGTGTTCAGGAGGGAACGGAGAAAGGGCGATTGCCTTCTGCAAAAGGATTGAGAAGGAATTCCAAGCATGAAGATAAAAATCAAGAGAAAATGGAAAAATGAGACAAAGTAGGAAGCCAGAATTTATTCATTATGTGTTTCAGTGAACTTTCTCTGATTTCCTGTAATGTACCTTAACTGCAATAATGTTCATTTGCTAAAATAGCTAGTCCAAGTTCCTAATCTATGAACTTCAACAACTAAAATTTGCAAACTACAGGGCCCAAAATAAAATATGCATTAACATGCTTAAATTGCAAGTGAACCCACTGAAACTAGTGCATACATATTACATATGTAGATCTCAAAGATGATCATTTATTTTAAATTTACCATTTGGTCATCACTGACTCAAACTGACCTAAGTGCCACCTAGGTACTTGCCTCTGGCAGCATGCACACATAGATCTGTTCAAGCACTGACAGGATTGTTAGCTGAGGCCTCAGAAACCCAAAACCTGGATCCTCAAAACATGCATTTCCATATCTGTCTCATCAAGTAGTTCAATCATCCCTGGCAGGCTCTGAGGACAGTCTCTTTTAAGAGATAAGTTGTTGAAATACTCTTGCCAGGATATGATAGACCAAGGCAAACCACTAATGCCCATGACAAGTTTAGCCTAACAATGAGGTTGTCTCTTTTAAAATACATTTGGCACTAATGCACCAAAAATTTCCCATCATCCAACTGCACACTCTGACTCATGATAACTAGGAGACTGAGATGACCCTGGATACTACATGACACTTAGGCTGGTATAAAAGCAAACAAATGTACTGGCTCCTTCATCAGCAGTTCATGCCAGTCTATGATTTACACAGGCTGATCTGGCACACATTTATGTTCTTGTAAGGGCTTTCTGTAGTTTTAGTTAAGTCACTTAACCTCCTCCCGTCTATAAAAAGAGAATGATGGTATTAATGTAATGTTACAGAAGCACCGTCAGTTCTCTCAATTAATTTTTAAATAYATATTCTGAACAGAGAGTTTATTCTGCTTTATTCAGGCAGAACTTTGTTAAAACAATAAAAATTTTATCTAAAGACAGGAAGACCTGGTGCAAAAATGTAATTGCCAAATACAGCAATTTAATAAATAGAAACCAGTAGTTAAGAACTATTAAAAGACTGGGTTTACTACACATGTACTCGTATTATACAGCATAAGATCAACTAGCTAAAGTTGCCAACATTTACATACAGCTTTAAAAGTTAGAAGCTTATTAAAAACATCTATCAGAAATGTTGAACAAGCTCTCTGAGCATAATTTTATTTATCTATCCCCTTCTAGTGGCAGAACATGAAATCAAATACTCAAAAACTTATTTTTGTTATTTTCTAAAACCCTTAAATAAAGCAGCCCACACTAAGCAAATGATACAAACTATTATTTTAGAATACCTGATAATTAACGCTTGTAATATACCAAACATCTGTTCCACAGCTATTATCCCCTGCAGTCAAAATTCAAGCCTTTGCAATTTGCCTGACTAAAAGGTAACATGCCCCAGCATCTTTTTCTGTATTTAGAACTAATCCAGATTTATAGGCTGTTCTTACCACAGCAGTATGCAATATTCTAAAACAAGCTCTAAGAAAAGAATAATTAAAAACATGAAGCTTAACAGAAAATGACATGAAGCCTAATGCTGGCTTCCCAAAGAAAAATCCCGCTAAACTTACTTGATATGTTTAAAATCAGTGATTTTTCTAGGAAAAGGAGAACCACATTAGATTACACATATCTGGACATTGTTAAACACTTGATATGGTGCTATGCGGATATTTATGTTTATCTTATATAAGATGGAGGTTAAGTAGAGGCTGGAAGAAAATCTACAGTGAACTCCCTTGGGATCAGTTTTTATTTAACATTTTAATTAATGACTTTGACACAATGAGCAGGAAGACACTTTTGGCACAAAATCAGAAACATAGCATACAGAAGGAAAACAAGGAAGAATTACATTACAAAAAACAGTATGAGACTGAGGATTATGGAGTGCAACGTCCTGCACTTATAAAGAAATAAATTAACACGTTATCTCAGAAATCCTTCTCAGATGGAAATCAGACAGGAGTATATTCAAACCTGACAAGATAACCAGAAAGCATCAGGCACAGGCCATGAAAATAGCAAATACAATTTAACCATGCACAAAGCAAAACATTTCCCTTTCTTCCAGTGAAGAAGGGTCTGGCAAGATTTAATCTGCAATGGTGAATACAAGGCTAGCACATAAGAAGGGAGATGACTGGACCAGGTGCAGAGACGGGCTCTTAGGATGAAGAGGGAAACCAGGACTCTGTCTAGCAGGGGTGATGCACCTTGTTCAACCTGGAAAACGAGGACTGAGCAATGGGGCGTGACTCCACTCTGGCAAACTGCTGGGTCTGTGGAAAACTTCGGAGGTGGAAAGCTTCGGGGACACGAAGCCCGTTTGAAAGAGAGCTGCTCAGGCCCTGGAAGGCGCTTCCTGACCCAGCCGCCCCGCCCCAGCCTAGACCCCCGGGGAGCCCTCCTCCCCCCAGGCCGCCACTCCTCCTTTCCCCCACCCCCTTGCCGCTGCCCGTCCCTCCTCCCGCTCCCACAGCCCCGCATCTTACCCCCGACACGCACCCCGGCCTCGGGCTCCTCCCTGGCCGAGCTTCACCCTCTTCCCCAAGGTCCTGCGCGCCGCCGCTCACTGCGGCACCGCCACACTCCGGCCTCTCCCCGCCCCCCCGGGACCGCTCCTCACGTCCCACCGCTAACGGTCGCTCACGCGCACGCCTCACTCCCGCCTCCTGCTGGGGGCGGCTGGCGCGAGCGGCAGCTCGCGGGCGGGGCCGCCGCTGCCGTTGGCGCCGTTTCCAGCTGCCGCCGCAGGGAAGGGGGAGAAGCAGCTCGGGCGGGCGGGAGGCGRGACCGGTCGCCCTCTAAGATGGCGGCGCCGGGCCCACGTGGTGCGCGCTGAGGCGAGGGAGGGGGAAGTGGGGCGTTCACTGGCGACATGGCGGCGGCAGAGGCCATAGAGGAGGGCGAGAGGAAGGATAAAGCAGAGGAAGACGAGGTGGAGGTTGGTGGATGCCGGCATCGGGACGCGCTCTCCGGGCGTTCCACTGCCTTGGAGCAGTGTTAGGGGAAGGGACGCGGCCTGGCTGGGCCGGGCCGGCCCGCCTCGGGGCGTGTTCCGCCTGTGGACCCGGCCCGGCCCCCGCCGGCGCTGAGCGGGCCGGGACAGGCTGCCTGCCGGGTGGCAGCGAAGGGCCCTGCGCCCGCCCTTCTGTGGGCTGCCAGGGCAAACCACCTGCTCCGGGGCCCCAGTGAAGGACGGGGTGGCCTTTCTCCTCTCACTGTATCTCTGCAAGGCATCCCCCGACCCCTGGGAGCTGGTGCCTGCGGTCCGCTGTCGTGCCGCTGCTTGCAGGAGGGCCGGCGGGGCAGGCCGGATGCGTGAGGAGAGGCGGGCGCGGGGGCCGGCCCCCGGGCTGGCGGTGGGGTCGGGCACAGAGCAAGCGCGTTTCCCTGGGCCTGTTGGGTTTATCTGCCCCCGCAGCGGTCGTGTCCCGAAAGCTGTATCGGTTTGGCTGTTCTACTTCAGGTTTTCTGGAAAGCGGCGTTGTGAGAAAGCACTCTTCCAGTTTCGGTTGCTTCCTACCCCCGTAACATCCGAAAATACAAACTATTGCTCTTATCATGGATGCTCAGTAGATGGTGGTTCTTGAAAACTCTTCTTTTCATTGAATAAAAGATTTTTCAAGGTGGCTTTTTTTTTTGTTCTGTTTCTGCA
Organism: Phoebastria nigripes; assembly: GCA_035582835.1. Taxonomy (NCBI): domain Eukaryota; kingdom Metazoa; phylum Chordata; class Aves; order Procellariiformes; family Diomedeidae; genus Phoebastria; species Phoebastria nigripes. Next base: position 119,177 of record JAYKAV010002985.1, read on the forward strand.
TTTTCCTCACCCAAAATTGTAAGCAAGTGCAAACAGGAATTGATTTCAAAGCAATATGTTATAAAGAGTTAAAAGTAACCATTTCAGGCAACATGTTGCTTAACCTCTCGCTATGGTGTCTTATTTAGGTAGGTACTGAAGCTTTGGAAAAATGTATTTTGGAATATGTAACTGGTCGTATTGTTATAATTCATAAATCATTTACCCATATCGATCCTCATTTTTCAAGGGTGAAAAAAGAGCTCCTTTCCTAACTAGGAAGAAAAGGCCAGGAAATTCAGGTGTGAAACAGGTGTCTGATGGAGTAGTGGGTCACTGCATTTCTCTGGATATTGCAGCATCTGTCTGCCATTTTCTCTAGACAAAATGCAGAATGAGTCAAATTTGGGGTCTTTATTCTGAGGGTCTGGGTCTTTGTGTGCTGTTCTTTTTGTTTTGGGTTGTTTGTTGGGGTTGRGGGGGGGGAGGGCTGTTTTTTTTTTCCTGAGTTCAGATATATCAATTACAGATGTACATTATAAACTTATCTTGTAGGAGCAACTGGTCATGGTGGAACTATCAGGAATTATTGATTCAGACTTCTTAGAAAAATGTGAAAACAAGTGCAAGATTTTGGTGAGTCATTACAGCACAATAGGAAAGGGGTAAGTCAGTACACATGCGAACAAGGGACTTTTCTAGGCTGTTTCTAAATTCCTTGAAGTCAATAACATTTAGATCAAATCTTTGATAGAGAATTATGTGCACTGTCTGGGCCATATTTGGCTGCATGTTGTGGGCTCTCTCTATTTCAGAAAAGGCATATGGTCTTTGAAATTAGTATTATGTAAATATAAGGAAATATTTTCAGAAGTATTTATAAGCTAGGACAATTATCCCCTCTGATTCCAAGCTCTAAGTTCATTTTTTTTAAATGATGTATTTTACACATTCAAAAACAAAAATACTGTTAAGCACACTTCTTCAAATAACTTAAATACAGCTGACAGGTAAAGCCAAAATCTTTCTGAATTGCACTGTATTTACAATGGGTTTTTTGCAGATACTGCCTGGCAAGTTCAAGTGTTGTGAATGTAAAGGATAACTGGGTATTGAGCATTTGGTAAACAGCTTTGGATGTTGTTTGCTTCACTGTGAGGTTATTGTAAGAATCTGGCTTACCTGTCCTTTTCCTTTGAGTTGTTTAATCACTTTCTCTGTATGGGACAAATTTTATTTGCCCTTCAAAACCTACATGGACTATTGAGAGCTGTATAGATAGTACAAGTACTATTGATTTGCAAATACTTTCTGAAACTAGACTGAAAAGATGGAAGAGAACATCTCAGAGTATGCCACTGATCAGAATATATGTGAGGTGGTAAAGTCAATTCTGAAAATCTCAAATGTAGAAATACAGTCAAAATTCATAAATTATCCATCACAGGAAGGATATGCTTTTATAAACARATTTGCTTCCTGGATCTGACCTAAGTGGCTTGAAATGTATTACACAGATGATTCATTACTGGTGGCTGAATGGCTACATATTCTTCAATAGTGTTAATGGGATTCTTTTAAATTTTGTGCTTTAAGATTCTCTTGTAATGTTACTAGAAAAACTTTTAAGTGTCTCTACTGTATCCTGCTTGTATCCAAATCTACCCATGCTCACTCCACAGAGTAAGCATTCCTTGAGATTTTTCATAGTGGACAACTGTTGTTAAAACTCCAATAAAAGATTCTGCTTTGTGTTATTCTGTTTAGCAAGTTTTCTGTGATGCTGGTCACATAAGGGGAAGACAGTCTCCATTTCTGCATAGTCCAAAAAGGAATGCAAATCAGCCAAAGAAATAAAGTTTTGAATATTAAAAACTTCAATGCTGTTGCCTAGTACTGATGTGTTCATTTTTTTATTAATTTCCTGTAATAAAAAACAACCAAAATATGTTCTACGTGTTAGCTTAATGCTATTGATGTTCTCAACTTATGCAGCAGAAAGAGAATCCCAGAGCTTAAATGTTGCTGATCTTAGATACTTCTGTTTTAAAAAAGTATGAGAGGAAAATTGCACAAATTCCTATTAACTTGTGTGATAGTCTGTATTTTACCAATTTACCACATAGTGCCTCATCTTCAAAACTTTTAGCATGTGCCTGTCTTCATGTCCTGAATAATGTTGATGTTCACGATGTACTATTAAAAGACATTTTGCCTTAATTAGTGTATTCTGTTCAGGCATTAATTTTTATCAACATACGGTTTATAGGTATATCTTATATTAAGAATAATGGGATCCTGGCCTATGTATTTGGAAAAGCTCTGCTGTAGAGGAAGGGAATGAGCTGATAGAACTGCTGCCTTACTCTCCCACTCATTTAAAAAAATAACATTAAATAACAACAATTTCCAACTCCTTCACAATGTAGACACACAGTAATCACAGAAGCTTCTGTGACCCTGCAATTGCGCTTCTGGTGCTGGTGTAATGCTTTATGCTGGACTTCTTCACCTTGTGTATTTTCCAAAGACTTTTGAAAGTCTCCACTTTATGGAACTTGTATTAATTGGAGCTCAGAAAATAACATCTTTTTTCATGCAAGTATGTATATTTTTATTTGTTAATTTAAAACAGAGGTTAAATTAATTTCCTAGAGGAAAAAACAGCACTTTAAATTTTTTTTTACTGTAACCTAAACAGACAGTTGGCTGCAGTTTGATCTAAATTTCTTTGATCCTTTTTAACGTACTAGAGCATTTTCTATACCAGTTCACCATTGTTGGTTTTGTTGTGATTACTAGAACAGTATTATCTGGTATATTCTTTGTATTTAATTTAAAGTAACATGTGTGATGATAGACTGAAAAATTTTCATTACATTTTAATTTTTTTTAACGGTACACTGATTCTACAGTAAGATTGGCTAAACCCTTTGTAACAGTTGTTATCACTGCTTAACTAAGCCTCCTACAAAAAACAGAAAGAAAACTCCTTCTCCCCCCCGCCCCCGATGTTTAACGATGCGGAAGACCTCAGGGTCAATTGTAATGACTAAAACTACTTTCATTACATTTTTTGAAAACTGATAAATATTAATTTAATTGCATGTCTTGCCATTCTTTCAGGAGTCTGCTAGCTTCTGTAAAATCATATCCTCTGCAGAACTTTCTTATCCGCTTCCATAAATTCTGTTCTAAAGATGTACTTTTCTTCATATGAAGCTGACAGTTTGAGAAAACTTTACAGTCTGGAATCCATTCCTTTTCTCTAATACCAAAAGAAACTTTTTATTTCACATTTACCATGTTATGGAATACTTATTTTACTGTTATTACCTTATGCTGTTTTTTTTTAACTATTTATCTTTTCAAGGAATTGATGTAATCTGGATTCTGCTATACCTGTCTTCTCTGGTCTTACAGCAAGAAATTTGCCTGGGCTAATAGAGACATGACATCTGTGCAATTTTGTCCCTCTTTTTGTAGGGAATAGAGACAGAGAGGCCCATTTTACAAGTGGACAGATACGTATTTGCAGGAGAATATGAAGGTAGGAAAAATGATGTGGATACAATCTCTCCTTTTTCATGTGACCGAAAGAACTTTCTTAACATCAGTTAATTGCACTGCGAATGGAGAACACGGTCCTGTGAGGTGCTGAAGTTCTGGGTGGTGTTTGTATAACACCATATAGAGCAGCACAAGTCTGAGTTCACTGCTAAATTAGCCATGCATCCATGTTACTTACTGGAAAGCATGCCTGGAAGCTGACTCCAGGGTACACCAGCTGGTATTTCTGCAGGGAAAAATGTGGGACATAAAATGCCTTAAAGTAAGTGCTTGTTGTCTCCTGTATAAGCAGGACTGACACATTGTGCAGTATGTGGTTCTCCCATTTGCCTTACAGTGACAACATTGGTCTGGAAGAAAATTATCTGGAATCCTCCCTTGTAGTGACTTTCAATGACCGTGATACTCCTGTCTGTTCCTGAGTTGGCAGTGTGGTTACCAGCGCTGGACCTTTGTGAGGGGCTGGAAGTCAGAACGTTCCCAGAGCTGTGCCAGTGGGTGCAGTATCTACAGCTGATATAAATTAGTCTCTAAGACTTTCTCGCTTTGTTTTCCATAGATACCTTGGGAACCTGTGTGGTTTTTGAAGAAAACACAGAGCATGGTAATTGTGATTTGATGTCCTGTTCGTTGTGGTAGCCTGGGAGGTTAAAAATACTTACCTTGTTTCAGTTGATAGTGGAATTCACTATAATGATTGGGTTTTGGGTATTGTTTTTTCTCCTCTCTTCATAGTAGATGCAGAAGGCAACCAAAAAGTACAGCTGAAATACAAGTGCCACACAATGAAGAAGTTGAACATGACACGGACACTTCTGACAGAAAAGAAGGAAGGAGAAGAGAATGTTGGTTAGTGCCTCTGCTCTTATGCATAGGGACATGGATGGGTTGTGCTTAGGAGTGTCGGCCTTGATTAAGTGTTTGATTCAAGAGCATGCAGGAAGTTAGAGGAACTTTCTTCTTCAGGCAACGAATGTGTATATTTAAATACAAAAATACAAAACAAAACACCAAAAAAAAGAGAGAGAGATATTCCTTCTGACCAGTGCTGCCTCCAGAAGTGGCTAGTAGGTGGTTCCTACACAAGAATGTAAGAGCAGGGCAAACATATGCTGATGTTCCCTGGTATGTTTTTCTGCCATCTAAAAGTTTTGGCACTAGTTCTGAAATCAGAGGTGCTGTTTAGTAGTTCTTCATTGATTTTTTTTTTTTTTTTCTTTTTTGTACTTCCATCAATTTTTCTAACAACTTTTTGAGTCTCTGTAATTGTTGAAAATCTATAATATCCTTAGTAAGAAGTTCCATGTTATATGTACTACAACGGAATTGTTCTCACTGAATTTACAGTTAACTGTAAATGAATTTAACTTACTTGCAAAGACATACCTAGCAGACCATTCATATTGATTTTCATTCTGTAGGCAGAACTCGGTGCTCTTATGTTTGCTTTATTTCAGTGGTGTTTTTTCGTAGGGAAGTCAGTGCTTTTACATAGTCAGATATTGAGTATCCTACTATATATAGTAGTATTCATTAGCAGTATCCTGTTGCTTTTAGTTGCTTTTTTTTTCACTCAAGTCAGTTTTACTGCTTCATATTTTAAGAATATGTAGCCATTTTACGTTAAATATGGGCAGTCAGCTGAACATTGGTCATAGGAGGTATAACATGAAATGTCATCTAGAATCTAACCAAACATCAGCGTTCTTATCAACACCATGTACCATTTCTTCTCTCCATATAATTAAGTAGGTAGTATTAAACAGAAACTATTATTTTTAAAGTACAATAGACTAGAGAATATGTTGCTTAATACAAAGGCCTCTTTTGTTCTGGAGGAGCAATAATGATGATACCTGCTGTTTCTGTACCCTCACAAAAGTTTAATGTTGTGCACTTAAAATAACTACAACATCTTGTGAATTGAAAATATGTACTGCCTAAAAATCTAAGTGGGAGAAGAATCCCAGTTCTATTTGGAGTCTGTTTGATATGTGTTGTAAGAGCTTGATATATTTGAGTTCAGGAGATGACACAAATTCTTACACTCTCTGATGTGATTCCCTATCATATTACCAGGTGTTCTAAGATTTAGGTGAACAAACATTTTATTCTCTTTACTGCATTTGTAAAATATTTTCTCAGCATTTTGAATTATATTTAAGTTATTTTAAGAGTCTACRGGTGGTGTCTGACACCTAAATACAAAAGAAACTGCTATACTGCATTGGACCAAAGGTGTTTTAGTCCTGTGTTGTATTTCTGACTATGGACAGCAGTATGTGGAAAGCAGGATAGCAGGGTATGTGGAAAGTAGGAGGGGGGGGACATATACCTGAGTCATCCTTTCTTTTGGCTATCCTTCTGGTGTTCAGCAGTTCATGAACGTCCTGACAAGGGTTTTCATCTGGACTACCATGCCTTTAGTCCATAAAGGCTCTGTCATCTTCACTTGCTTTTTGAACCTGTCTATACTTTTGACTTCCACTTTTTACAGCAGTTAGTTTTCAAATCACATTTCTGTTGTATGGAAAAACTAAAACTTTACTGTGGGTTTTCTTGATAGTTTGTTTGCTTTTGTGGTTGTTACAAATGTATGATCTGGTGCTTCCAATGAGTGCGAGTTACTTTGTTTGTTATCAGAATTAGGAGATAAGTCAATCCCTACTTGTTTTCCCAGTACAGCCTTATAAACATCTGCCCCCTCTGAGCTGTCTCCTCCAAGTAGAATTCTAGTCTCTGTCATTTTTTGTTGCTTTTTTTTTTGTGGTTTTTGGTGGTGGTGGTTGTTTGTTTTTTTGTTGTGTTTTTGGGGGGGGTTTTTTNNTTTAAAGTCTCTGCCCATGTAGAGCTAACTTTACCCTCACCAATTCTTGTTTCTCTTTTCTAGTTTTACAGTAAGGGTTGAGCAGGACACAGTACTCGTGACATGGATGTAGCATAGTTTTGTATCTTGACATTCCCACTTTTCATTACTTTCCTAATAATTTTATCTCCGTTGTGGCTGCTCTTTAGAGACCGAGCTGGTGACGTCACTGAACCACACACAATGCCTCCAGTATCTGGATAAAAACCTGTAGCTATATGTCTTGGTTAAGTTGGTTTAGCCTATACATGTTGTTGTTAATTTATCAACAGTAAAGTTTGTCTCAATTTTAAGCTGGTCTTTCTTTATCAAATGCCTTTCTGTTATTCATAGCCTTATTTTTCAAGGAAAATTAATGGTTTAAGTGCCATGGTGAGACTCACCACAAAAATTAGTGTTGGTCCAAATTCTTGAAAGACATCTTTCTATCCGAAATGGCTCTTTTACTTAAATGTTGGTCAGGCTCAGCCTTAATAACAGTGAACTTAAGCTAAGAAAAAACTGCTGTTAACTCTTAACTCCTTTTGTCACCAACATCAATTTTCCTTCTTTGCATCAGGTGGAGTGGAGTGGTTACAGATCAAGGACAGAGATTTTTCCTACAGCAGGCCTAATACGATTTGCAGCTTTCTGCGTGAAAAAGAAGATTCTGAGGAGTCAGCTCAGGCCCAAGACAAATTGACTGAAGAGTCAGAGGGAGAGGTGAGTGGTGGAGGAAATTCTGACATGAATTGTGATCTGGAGAAGCAGCACAGCTTAGAAATAGATGCGCCTCTTCCTCTGCCTGACAGCCCTGCTTCTGGGGCAGAAGATTCTCCTTCTGGAACTGTTGCCTTAGACAATGCCCCTCCATGATATAAGCTCTGATCTTTTCAGGATTTCTTCATGGAGTTAATGGGCCATCTTTTAAATGCCAACTTTTATAGGCCATGACGTGATTTCCAATTTATCTGAGCAATTAATAGTGGAAAAACGGACATTGTGTTCTTGTGCATTGCTTTTATGTTTGGATTATAGTGGGGAGGGCTTAAGTGTTTTTTTAAAAGTGCTGACTGGAAATGTGTGTGTATCTACCTCAAAATTGAAGAAGAGGAAATGGTTACATAATTTAAAAAAACCCTACCTTAGAAAAATATTGATGTATTGCACAGTCTGGAACATTTTGTAAAAAGAAAAAAGGAAAAAAAAAAAAAACAACAACATTGTTTAAAATAAAGTCCTGAATTTTTCAAGTATAGCTTCACCTTGTGTGTCATATTCAGCCGCATACTATGTCTGTTCTTGTACTGCAGTTATTGAAAGAAAAATTCAAGTCATTGTGACTTTTATTACTTGTTTGATTACTCATCAAATTGCTTAGTTTGGATTTTCTCTAGCGTCCTTTGTCCCCTTGACGGATCTTAGAAATCCTTCATGTGGGAAGGGACTTCAGGATGTCTCTCGTCCAGCTTCCTACTTAAAATAGGGTCAAGACTGAATTTGGGCCAAGTTGCTCAGGGCTTTGTCCAGTCAAGTCTTGAAAACCCCTGTGGCCTAGTCAGCAACTGAAATCTAGGTCTTAATGAGGCATCTGTCACCCTTCCTTCCCTCATTTTGTATATAATATAATGTATGTTATAGAAAAGGAAGTGTCTTCCCTTCCACCCCCCCGCCCCAGTAACTTCTTGCCTCTGATCTTCTCCTCTGGCATTTTTCTGAAGGCTTTTATGCCTAAGATCCTGTAACCATGCGTCGGTGGTTCCCAAACTGATCCACGTGACTGTATTGTAGCTAGTCTGTGGGTTGATATTACATACTGCTGCATAATTTATATTGTTACATAGTATTTCATATAAAAATTGAGTATATGGTGTACTCATGATAATGTTTTTAAAAGCACAGCATTTTTTTAAACATAAAACATTCTCTTCCTGACCTTTCTTCCTTCCTACCTTTCTCTGCCTCCCTGAAAATAGTTTAACTGCAACAATGCAGTGAGGATGGGAACGCCTAATTAATTCCAGCATAATTATGTAATACTTTAATTAGTAATGATCAGAGGAGTTCACCCCCAGTGTTGTTCACAGCACAGGATCAGTAAAGATAAAGTCATCAAAACAGTGCAACAGTTTCAAACCATCAATCCCACTATTCTGTTTTTCTATGAAGAAGCAACTTGAATCATGGGGGGAGGGGAGGCAGGGAGAGGGAAGGTGAGGAAGAAGAGAGAACACGTTCTGTAATGCCTCCAGCCTGGGCCTGGGTTCAGATCTTTCACATGGTAGTGTCTGCGCTTCAGGTTTCAGGGAGACCGCTCAGCCTTCCCTCTGGATTTAACTGCAATCGTGGAAGTTTTAAAAGCATTGTTCAAACTTGATTTGTATGGTGTGGATAGACAGAGGATAATTATAACTGGAATAACGATCTTGGGAATACTGTGAACCGGTATAATGTAAGCTCTTGTCTGCAGTGGGGAGCGTTTGCGGTGCTGGGCTGCGCTTGCTGACAGCTGAACCTCCTGCTAGAGAGTCGGGGTGTGCTGTAGATAGAAAGTGCTCACTGTTGTAGTTTCTGCCGCTGAGAACAGAGAGGTGCTTCCAAGAGTTTATTCTCTGTCAGCGTGTGAACGTAGCAGCTCTCTCATGTTTTGTTAACCAGCTGCTAAATCTGTCACTATGTACGTGTAAATTTTTTTATTATGTGCAAGGAGTGTTCTAGCAGAATTGGTTTCTGACTTTTTCAGCCTTTTCTTTCAGTAGTATACCGAAGCTGTTTCTTTGTTCTAGTTTACCTGGGAATCAGGTTGGTTTTTGGTTTTTTTTTTTTTAACATTTTATGTATATCATAAACTATGCGTTCCTTTCATAATAACATTTAAAATCTAAAAAACGTTATTTATAATGCTCAAACTTGTGTTTCTATTCTTATTAGCCCTGACTTTTGCAACCATACTCACTCTTTACCCATCTTTTCCCCCTTCCTCCCATAAAGGGAGGTGTTACGAGTCCACTGCTGCTGATAGCAAATTCTTCAGCTTTACTGATTTCACCCAAAAAAGCCCAACAAGTTGGTTATTTCAAGTACAGTTCAAAATTGGTGAGCAGGGGGGTGTGGAGTAAAAAGGGTATTGGGTAAGTATGATAGCTGGATATAGGATTACTGCCGTAATCATCCTTGCCTGGTTATTATATATGGTTCATGTCCTTGTGCCTAGACACTAGACCATCCCAGTAGTTCCTTGCCATGTCTGGTATTAAGCACTTTTTCTTTGCACATTGTGACAGTTGCCAGTGTATGTGATTCAGACTACTGACAAAATAAGTGTTCATTTTCAGCATTAGCACTTAAAAAAAAGTTTTTTAAAAAAAACTTTGGAAAAGATTCAGAGACAAGTGGGCTTACAACAGCAGAGTGCAGCACGTGAAGTGTTTGGCTTACAGGAAGGCTGAGAGGTGGGTATATTCCAAATTTGATGTAGGCAGGCAGGGGATGATTTTTCTGCTTTAGGTCTTCAGATTTTGATGGGTAGTTTGGCTTTCTTGTACCCTCAACTTTCAAGTCGCAATCAAATGACTTGTCTCCTTTAGAGAGGTTGTAGAAAAGCTCTTTTTAAAAAAAGAAGAAGAAGAAAAGCTCTAATTAAAATCAAAGGCAATATGTCAAATATCCAAGATCTATTAAATCAACTTTGGGCATTTCATACTGTTTTATATATTCTGCAATGTGTAAATCTCTCAGACAAGAGAAAACAGAAATATTTTACTTGCCCTGTGAAGAGGCAGGCTAGCCAAACCAATATCCAGCACTGACACCAGAAGGCGATATAAGTAAAGAAAAAGTGGACAGAAGTTCCTGGCCAGGCTGCTAATTCTGTTCCGTTCTAAACACCAACCTGAGGAGCAAATGCAACAACCTGAGCAAATTTGAACAGCTCTGACCAACTGACTGAAGGCCTGCAGGCTTTGACATAAGCAGAAGCTTCTTAGGTTAAGAGTTTAAAAGTGATGCCACCACATTAGGGATTTTAGGCAGAAACAAGTCTTTGGCATTTGGTTTCTACTACGTATAAGGTCATGTTCTCCAGTCATGATAGTTGCATCGGTCTTTCCGAATAAGTAGATTTTGGGGGAAAGTGGGCTGAAAAGGGCGTGCTTTAGCTGTACAGCTTCAACGTGGTTCCCAACACACCAGGGATGAGAGGAGGGTAAGCAAAAAGGTCAGAAACAAGTTGAGCAGCAGTTACGTGCAGTTGCGTAACTGCATCATTATTTGTGTGTTAATTAATTTGCACCCGCTACTCGGCGGGGACTCGTACGGGAAAGCAGCATGTAACTCAAATACTAAAGGTGCAGGAGCAGGGCAACGCCTGCTGCGTGTCCCTAAGCGGGAAGAATTATTGCGCAACCCGACGCGCACCGCAGCAGCGCCCGGCTGGGAAGGGAGAATGCGCTCACAGGTGGAGGCACCCCAGCACGCGGCCCTGCCGGCGGGGCTTACTCCGCGCATGCTCACTGCCCGAAGCCGAGCGCTTTCTGGCGCCCGCCTTGCCCTCGCCCCCTTCCCGCGGCGGATGTGAGGTACCGGATGATGTTGCCTGACGGCGGCGGGGACGCGCACGTGAGGCGACTCGGCAGGGATGGACGCGCTGGACCGGGTGGTGTGAGTGTGGCGGCGGGGGGGGGGGGGCGACAGTCACACACACCCCCCGGGCCGTGAGGGGGGGCCGGTACCGGGCGGGGCCTGCTGCGCGGCTTCCCTCGGCGCTGGGAAGCGTGAGCGGGCCCTGCGGTCAGGCAGGGGCGCCGAGCAGCGGGCGGCTGTGGGGCCCAGGACGGCTGTGGGGCCTGGGCGGCGCCGGTCGGGGGAGGGTTGCAAGGGGGGAGGCCGGCAGAGAGAAAAGGCCTGCGGAAAACGTGCGGGAAGGAGGAAACCCGGGCGCTGCCGTCTTTTTACTGGCGGCAAGGCAGCCCTTTCTCGGTTGGTAACTTGAAGGAACCGTGGTGACCAGCTGGTGTTGAGTTTGTGTATTTCTGTACACTTGAAAGAACTGTCTTCATCTGTAGTTGGAAGTGCCTGTGTGGGGTTTTCTGTTTGGTTTTTAAAAGAAAATAAATACAGTGCTTCACGGGGAAGATATTAAAAGCTTTACATTCATCTAGTGGAGAAATGTAGTTCTTAAGGCATGTAGTTAGTAATTTACATAAGCTCTGTGCCCTGCTAAGGCTGGTGTATTTCACCTAAGTAGCGCGGGGCACTGCGCTCTGGGTCGTGCCAACAGATACGCCGTACTTGAGCTTTTCTTTTGGATGCCATTGATGGTCTTTGAGGAACTTTGTCGTCTTCTCATATGCGAGTCTCTGACTTGGGGAGGGAGCTGGTGTGAGGGAAGCTTTCAGCCTGTCAGTAGTCTGTAGGAATTCTGGTATAGCTTAAGCTCTAAATTAGCAGAAACTGAAAAGCCCAAGACTGTAAAATCAGCTTCGCTAGCTTGCGGGGGGGGCAGAGAGGAAGAGGAGTGGCAGTAAACCACGTTTATCCGAGACTGGGCTTTTAGCACTGATTGTAATTCTGCAGGTTGGGATTAGTTTGAGTCACTGAAACAAGTTACTTGAACACAGCTTGTTCCAATTCTTGTTTTGTTTTACTGTTTTCTGCGGTGTTGGGTGTTGTTACTAATATTAAGTTTTTAACTGTTAATTTATTGTTACAGAAAGCCTAAAACTAAGAGAGCAAAAAGATTTCTTGAGAAGAGAGAACCCAAACTTAAAGAAAATACAAAAAATGCTATGCTCATAAAAGGAGGAAATGCAAACTTAACAGTGACTGAAGTACTGAAAGACATTGTAAGTCGTTGGACATATGTATGCAGCCTTTAATTGTACTACCTTTTGTGCTACACCAAGGGTACCGTCCTTTCTCTTTTTCTTACAGTTTGCATATTGTCTACTGCAAGATCAATTATCTTCATACTCTCTCTGTTCCCCAAATTTCAGATTGACTGGTGTTCCAAAAGTGCCATTACCTACCCCTCGACAGAGATTATTTTTTTCCTATTTCCTCTTTGCCAGAAGTTTTGAGCTTATTCTCTTCATTATTATTTTTCCCATGGTTGTCCAGTATATAAGGTGAAGTGTTACAAGTTCATTTGAAAACAAGAGAATTAGGTACAGAATTGGGATTGGATCACATAGCTGAAGTCATATCCCAGAATCCTGTAAACTGCTTGTGTGTATTGATATGGAGCTCTCAGCCTCTCCCAAAACTTAAACTCGCCAATCCTGTCTCCTAACTCCATACCTGAAAATATTATAGCTGTTCCTACACTCTTTTCTCCCTTGCTTTGTCGTTTTCTTACCATCTTATGCTGATGATAATCAGATTGTTGTTCACTCCCTGGTTTTCCTCATGCCACTAGAAGCAGAGGAAAAAAGCCATTACATGGCTTGATTTCAGCTGTTTCTCAGTTACTTTGTTATTTCTTAGTTTCTAGAAATAAGTCCTTCTGCAATTAATTTGGAACCAAGATTAGTACTACTAACTTGAAGAGTATTATTGTGAGCAGACCTTTTGAAGTGACTTCTTTTCCAGACTGATTTGCACAAACAATTACTCTATTTCATGTGATCGTGTAAGTTTTAGGGTTTTAGTAAAAGCAGTGCTGTGTACTTAAATGTATTGGAGCTAACACGTGTTTAACTTTGTCTTTTGCAGTATGCTGTGAAGAAGCCTTTTGCTGTACTGTATAAAAAGTAAGTGGTCTCACTTTGACATCTTTGAGTCTTCTGACAAGACAGCATTTGGTAATTTCAAAGCATGAATAGAGATGCTGGCTAGCGTGAGGGCTTGAACAATGGAAAGGGTTGCAGAAGGTGACTGAGATTCATCATACGTTTCAGTGGACTGGAAACAAGCTACACGTGATCAGTGTTGATGCTGAGCCCAGCTCTGTGCCAAGTGTAACAGAGCAGGATTCAGCAAACTTGAACAATTGGCTTCTCTGATCTGTGTAAACAGCTAGCGAGGTTCTGTGTCCGGTGGGTAGGCTGGAGTTCTTATATCCTAATTCTTATAAATTTGAGTTACAGATTATAATGATAGATACGTCTTGCTCAAAATGGGTGCCCAGTATCTGTGGATGTAGTGCAAAGACGTTAATTGTAATAGCTAAATTTGATGTTGGATGAACAACCAAAGGCAGTTGCTTATGAAGTGTCACTGGTGGTGGTCTGGCAGTCAAACCCCAGGAGACAGGAAACGTGGAGGGAAGCACTTAAAATGGCAACTGCGGCACTAAGGAACTCCTGGCAGTATTAATATGGCTTATGGTTTGAACTAAAACTGAACCTCTACTGCTGGAGTTTCCAGTAGAATGCAGAATTTTAATGTTACCAGAGAACTAATTAGAAGTGCTTATCTGGGCCTGTTTTGGGGGGGGGTTTTGTGGGGTTTTTTTTAAATTTTTTTTTTTCCTTTTTTTTTTTTCCTCCTCTCAGGAAAAATATTACTAGGCCTTTTGAGGATCAAACATCATTGGTAAGTATAAACCCTGTCTTCTCTTGTGACATTTTACAGCCTTAAAGTCATGAAGAACTTTATAGGAGGATAATTTGCTATTACTCCGTGAGGAACTAGATGAGAAACAAAGTTTACAGGGAGTTTGGATAAGTTGAAGGTGGGGCTATTTAAATTTATGGCATCAGTAGGCATATTTTTCCTCTGGCTGCAAGACAGAATTGTCATGTTGTGAGGACTTTGTCTTTTCCTTAAATGCATGTTTCTGTAAACTGACAGGCAAACGTAGGAGTCTGTAACGCTATTATAAGTAACAGTGCTCGATATGAAAGGAAGAATAAAACATTTTATTTTGGTTTTCTAAAAGTCAGTCCTCTAAAGTGCCATAGCTTATGAACAACTTGTTTTCAATTTGGTGAATTCAGAGGTTAAAATAGTTAAATGGAGGGTTCATAGCTTTCTGTGACTTCCTCGTGTTTGAATAGAGGAAGAAAAGCCCAGCAGAGTACCACAGGCAAACACATGCATCAGCTGTGCAAGTGTGAGATGGTCGCTGAGAGTTCTGTTCCAATATTCAGTCAAGAACTGTCAGAAAAATGCACAATTTCAGTTAAATATGTATATTTGGCCTGCAAAGAGGTTGCAAAAGTGGCTTCTTCAGAGGCTTGGAGGGTATTTTGGAAGGGGGTGTGTGTTTGGAAATACATTTGCTGATATGCCCCTGTCTGGATTTGGTGTTGATTCATTGCTTTAAGGTCAAGATAATTTATGAGCAGGAAGGCAAAAAATAGAGGGGCTAATCCTAAGATTATATCTCACACATTTGCGCTTCAGTCGAAGCATTATTTTAACTGCCTGTCATAAAAGCAGTATATGTATTTCCTTCAACAAAATGAGAGAAAGGAGATAGTGATATACAGCTGTGGTTTTACAATAAAGAAAAAAAAGAATTATCCCAAATAAGTTGTTTGGTTCCCAGTGATCATGATTTGGTAATGTTTGCTCTGTGCCAATGCTAACTCACATAGGGAAATAAGGGTCAGCTTTCCAATGTGTGAGGCAGTTGTTGAAATAACTCACTGAAAATGCACACTGAAGTTGGGAATTTGGGGGTATTGTATTAAGTAAGTCTGTGTGGGAAGAAAAAAAAATTCATGTATACACACCAGGCACAAATGCACTCTTGTCTGAAAGGGATTGTGAAAGTGAAGGGGAAACATATCTAAGGAATTTGCTGTAAATAAAAAGAGAGAGGAGGGGAGAGAGAGCTAAGGATCCTTAATGATCATTAAGGATGCCTTTTAAAAAAGTGAAGGCAGCCAATAGTGAGTGCTAGAGGAGTTGCTGAAGTTGTATCGGGCAGTTGAGTTAAAGCATTTTTAATGTATTAGGAACAAAAAATCATTGTGGTTGCAGCATAGATACACCAACATAGAAAGTTACTTAATCTGCATTAAATCTGATGCTGAGGTGTTGTAGTATGTGCTTCTGTTCTGTTCTTGGCATGAAGCACAGTAATGCAGCCATCCCTAAAATATCGTGAGCGGAATGGAAAACTTACTGTAGGCAGCGAGGAAAGATTTGCGACATTATTTGCTGAAACTAAACCTCTTACAGTCCCATAGCTGGATGACTTGGTTTCACAGTCATATAGGAACTAGCTGATCATCAGCTGACCACTGGTTTAAACTTCTGATAATTTCTGGGAAAACGTAGCAGCTAAAATCATTCTGATACTTTGAAAGGGGGTCCTTCAGGGAACTTTAATTCTTGTAACCTCAGAACAATGGGGTTGGGTCATTGACAACAGCATCAACAAATAATCAGAGCCTAGAAAGTTATGGAAAGTCAAATCAAGTTAATGTTTTGTTTTGTTTTGTTTTTTTAACTTGGTTACAGGCATTTTTTTAAAAGGCCAATTTTGCAATGTATGTGATGTTGCAGTATATGCAGGACACATTTGAGGCATTAGATATTTGCAGATGTTCCTAGGCTTGCTGTCGAGGCAATTAACTGGTTGTTCAGAAGCTGTTAGGCAAAGCTAATATGGTGCATAAAGCTTAGCTGGGTAACTAAAATGAGGCATTACAACTGCAGCCAACTTGCAAATACTTAACTCTTCAGGCAAGGAGAAGTGGCTGAAGGTATCTTATGTAAAACAAATAATGAAGAATTATGAAAAAGGGCATTACAGATAGAATGACAAGAAAAAATTGCCTGGCTTGATCTTTAAGACTGCAATGGGAAATAAAAAAATAAATGAATTGTTATTTGAACCTTGAATCCAGCTGTCAATTTTAGCTTATGTGGACCTGGACATGCTCAAAACTCTTCTGATAAGTGCAGTTGCTTTTCTCGTTAAGCAGCTCCTAAACTCACGTGTTTGTGATGTATACCTTCACCAAATATTTTAAACACTACAAACTGGAACTCATGAGTTTTGTTCTTTTCCTCAATTGTAGGAATTTTTTTCCAAGAAATCAGATTGTTCTTTGTTTCTGTTTGGCTCTCATAACAAGAAGCGACCTAACAACCTGATAATAGGTAATATGTCTCACTTGGGTTTTTATTTGGACGAAAGGTCTAGTTTTCAATGAATATTTAAATAGCTGGATTTTCTTTTTTTACTTTCACAGGTCGCATGTTTGACTATCACGTCCTAGACATGATTGAGCTAGGCATTGAGAAGTTCGTATCCCTAAAAGATGTCAAGGTAAGGAATTGCTAATTCAGTATTTCAGTGACACCTACTGGTGGATTTTTTTGGTGCATTGGCTTTTGCTGTGCTTTGAAGTAAGGACAGGAGTTGTTTAAAAAAGCGTTTCATGCAGTATATGAGGATTGCTAATTTGTGTACCCCAGAAAGTTATTTTTATGCTCTGCTTTTTATTTTATTTTTGTTGTTTTGAGCAAGTTTGCAACTTTCTTTGCAAATTCTTTTTTTAGACTTGGTTTATTCATAATGTTTTCCTTTTTAATTAAAGAGTTACATTTACAAAATTCCATAGTCAGGTTCTGCTCATGGTAGGTTCCTATATAAACTGGCGTAGGCTTTGAAAACTGAAATCCCTCTTCTCAAATTATAACCAAAGAGGGTCACTCTGCTGACTGAGATGATTCTGAAACTTTCTTTAGCTTTCAGTAGCATGTAAATGCCAGTTTTCAGGGAACTATACTTAATTCAGGCAGGGAGCTAACATCTTGATTATTTAAACCCAGAGAAAATTCACCTTTTATGGCTGTGTTAGGCTCGTTTTGGCAAGACTAAAACATATTTCATATGTGTGTACTTTTGTATTAAGCAGTTCATACACTGCAAAAATAAGGAATTTTTATGGTCCTTATTCTCATCACAGTGTATAAATTGGCAGGATAGTCTAGAGGGATAGTGAAGAAATTACAGTTTATAAAAGTGAATCTTCCCTTTGAAGTCAGATTGTAGTGTGTATCTTCATAACACTGTTTATAGCAGGGAAGTTATAGTTAAGTAAATGTATTTGTTGGCCAGAATTAAAATTAGGTGATTGACTAACCTGTTCTTTTAGCCTTTTTCATGTACTCTCCAGTGTCAGAAGTACAATAGACTTGTTTGCCTCTAATTTTAGTTTTCTTGTTAGTAGTTGCAATCAAATTCACTCATTTTCACTGGAAGGTGTTAACTTAAAGAATCTCTCTTTTTTAATCCAGCACAAAGAATAATACAATTCACCCTTTTAAAAACAAAGTCCTTCCATACACATACAGTGTTGTTCAATGAAAAAAAAAAAAGTGTCTGTTCTGTCCATATTGATCACAGGTCACAACAATTTTTCACTCAGTGTTGAATGGCTAACCACCTAGTAAGTCAATAATATGTTCCCTAACACGGTCTGAATTTTTGTTCTGTTTTAAAATTCTTATTCCTCAGAACAGTAAATGTCCTGAAGGAACAAAACCTATGTTGATATTTGCCGGTGACATGTTTGATGTAAATGAAGAATACAGAAGACTGAAGAGCCTTCTTATTGGTCAGTATTGTGATTATTTGAGCAGTAGGACTGCATAAATCTGTAGTAATATGATCTGTTGGGACAGGCTGGTTTGTCAAGAAATGCTTCTGTTCAGCACAGGAAGAAAACAAGAACAGGCACTTGTAAGTTTCATTTCACATGAAATTAAAGTTAACTAATCATCATGACTGTTAGAGTCGGGGGGGCGGGGGGAAGACTAACCTAAAAGACTCTGAAGTTGAAACTTTGTGTTCACTAAAATTCATGACTTTGATTGTGGGAGAATTCTGGCATTTTTCAAAAAGTCTTTACCTTGTAATTGTACTGGATCATCACTTTTCTAACCAAATAATATTTTTGAAGTATCTAATTTGAAATCAGTGGATTAAGTTCAGGAAGTGTGACTTTTTTGCTTACAAAAAAGTCAAATCAGTATAATTGAGCTTGTGTTTTTATAATGACAGCATTTTCTGTTGGAGATTGAACCAAATCTAACAAAAGTGGCATTCATTAGAGTACTTGAAAAGAACACGTACAGTAAAAATCAGCTGTAGATAATAGGCTCCAAGGCAGGCTTGGAGCTTAGTAAACAAACTGGCTTAAAGTTTTTTACTATCTCAAGGTTGGAAGCTCTGGAAGATAAAGCACATTGTGGGTTTTTTCTGGGGAACTACAAAAAATGATTATACTTTTTCTTAGGGTAGCTTTTTGGGACATAGAAGTCATATGGTACTGTATCTCTTGACACTTAAAAAATGTGTCTTGCTTGGTAGAACTAGATCTAGTAAGTAGGGTGGTGTGTTTTTTCTTTTTAATAGGTTTCCTAAAAGTAGATTACACTTTTTTTTTTTTTTAAGCTCTGGTAAAATACTGATACTGGCCCAGTAAGAACAGTTTTGTTCTTTCAGTTCCATTCTTGGGTTGTACCAATTCATAATCTTACAGCTTTGCAAGATCTCCCTTTCATATAAAGTAAGTATTGGTTGGGCTCTTTTTTTCTAGGCAAACAGGTAAATGATTGCTCTTTAGAAACAGACCTTAAAAATGAGATTTTTTTTTTTTTTTTTTCCCTTAGTATTATAATTCCTTAAAGCAAGATGTTCCATCTGGAATGAGACTGAAAAGGGAGCAGGAGAGGAGAAAATTTGCATCCTCTCAATACAGCTGACTGGTTCTTGGGGATAGGTGAAAGGCTAGTAACTGTGCTTATAAACCTTTGAAGGAGGGTGAATATTGAATACAAAGATAAGTGAGTTTTAATACTGCATGTTTGTGTCACTCTAAATGAATATTTACACTGCAGGAAGCAGGTGCATTATTTTCTGAAGTGTATCTTGTTCAGGCATCTGCACAATGTTGGTGATTGGCATCCAGATGTGCTCATGCACCCCATCATCAAACGGCTTGATGCCTTAAATGGAAAACATGCATCGTTAGTTGCCAAATAACTAACTAGTCTTTCCTGTCCTATTTCTTTTGATGTTCATCTGTCCTTTCTCCTCTCCTATTTATTTGCCTTTAATGACTGCAGTCAACTGTACTCAAATCGACACCCAATCTTTCTTCTTGAATGTACTCCAAGTATTCTAGGTCTTAATGTTCTGCTGACTTCTATGAAACACCTAGATGCAAAACAATAGACAAAGGAAAAGGTTAAGGAGTGTAAAGGCTTGAAGGTATCACTAACCTATTAAAATCATTTGGGTAATAATTTGACCTGCTTCAAAACTGCCCTTAACAGATAGGGAAGAACTGATTCTTTCTGTTCCTGCAAAAGATAGTGCTTTTAAGCTGCCACTCTATTGCTAAGAAAGATAGAAAAATGTCTTTATAACAACAGCAAATATTTTGTTACTGTGGCAGTATTGTTGGGATCCCAGAGAGAATATTAGATAGCTAACAGCTTCTTGTTGCCAAAGCAATGTGATGCCAGTGATGCTGGTGAACAACCAAGCTTTCGTTGGCTTTTGTGCATGTTTGGAATATCATCTTACAGCAGTTTCTTTGTAAAATTAAAAGCAAGGGTGAATTATTGTCTTCATGGTAACCAAACCCTATAGTCCGCTTAAATTGTGAAGTGGAAGAAGTTATTCAGGAGAAATAAATGGCAGCTGCATTTTTCTTTAGAGACCTGGAAGACAAAGACATCCCATTCTTTCTCTTTTGGTTTTCATTGCCTGCTGATGTGGTAGTGTAGAAATTCATTTACGATGTAAGTCCTTGGAATGCAGTTAATGAAATTCTAATAACTTTTTATGCTTGTATCTATAAAATGTTTCATCTCTTACAACACTGCCTGCTTGCTAGTTCTGTTACTGCACACCCATTTAATCCTAAAAATGGCTAGGCGCTATGTGACTTGCTTATACACTTTCTAAAATGTTGGTTTCCAGGAGACCTCTACAATTTTAGATTGACCATCAGCTTGTCACACAGACTTTTTTGAGTGTCTCAAAAGATTTGTGGGTTCCTTCTGGCCAAGAAAGGGGATGGCTGGGAAATGTCTGGGGTAGAGTTTGAACTCCCCTAATGCTAACCATAGCCACATAGGTTACAGTGTTACTAGCTTTTGGATACGCATTGATACAAAAAGAAGTGTATAGACTCATGTTCCAAAATAATTTAGGAATTTAATCTGGAAATGGATAGGTCTTGTGAAGCTCTCTGCAGGAAAAAGTAAATTAGAAGTCCTGGAAACATGTTGAGGACAAGGGGGAGAAAGAACTAGGAATGGAAAGAAAGGAGAAAGCAAGTCTCTAGTCCAACCAAAGCAAGAGTTGTAAATTAAGAGTACATTAAAAAAACTTCAACTCTCTGGGTATACTAAGTGTAAGGTTTCTGCAGCTGTTCAGCATTGCCAGGAAACAGAAATTCCTGACCACCTGCATTTGTTGGAAGAGATCATCCTGTGGGTAAAAAGATGTATGATGCCACAGGAAAATACGAAAGGGAGACGTTGCCAATAAAACCACTGTAAATGTAAGCTTGTGTACCCACAGAGAACTAGTTGAAGGGAAAATATATGCCAGAAGCGAACAAAATATTTTATTTGCAACTTTTCCTCTAACTACAAGCTCAACCCACAAGAGGAGGAGAGAGAGTATTTAATTGACCAAGGAAATTTACGGGCTAGACTCCAGCTGATATCTGCCAGCAAGACTTTGTTTTGGATGTCACTCCAGTGCTGATACTCTTGAAAAAGGTAGCGGAGGAGAAGACAAGTAGCCGAGGGATCTGAAAATGGGACAGAACGGAAAAGACTGATGCGTTTTGCATCTGTTAGCAGTTTCAGCATTGCCCTGTCATGTTTGTTAGCACACCTTGTTCCCTCAGTCAAGGTCACATTCTTTCTCCACCCTCTGCATATGTTGGACAGATTGCTGTGCTTATTGCAAGCTCTCAGCTTGCACAGTATTTCTTTCATAGCCTGATACAAGAACCTCGCTAGAGACAGTTCATTTTGTATTTAACTTGTATTTCAGTGTTCTCTTTGCAAACTAAGCGAGTATTTCAAGTGTCTTATTTTTAAAGTTGTGTTGCTTGTTAAATAGAGAAAACATTAATTGTAGTGACAAATACTGCTTTACCTGAAGGACAGAAGTGCTTTGTTGTGGGGGAGGTATGAAAGAAACGATGTATCTAAACTTTTTCCCCAAGTCAGTGAGAGAAAATGTAGGTAAGAGTAGACAAGATACAGTTTCAATCTGTTTTGTACTGGTTTTGATCCTTCTTTATACTCATGCAAATCTGGCTCTGATTAAGGGTCTTAAGTATCAGTTTGTTGAATGATGTCTTTAAACAGATATCTGAACTAATGGCTTCTCTGTATTGATCTATGTTTAGCTGAGCATGAACTGGCCAAAACACAAAATAAGATACATTTCATTTTTCTGACTTTAGAGCTGAATATTTAGAAGAACAGAAAATGCAATTATCCCAATTAGCTTAACAAAACTAAGTTACTGCTCTGAAAGTATATTTGCACTTCTCCATGCACTTATTTTTAGGTAGTGTGTATATTGCTGTCAAATTATCTCTGGGAAGTCCCTGTGTTCCTGTCAGGAGTTCTACACACGTTTGGCTTCACCACTGCGGGAGCTAATACCTGTAATGTTAAGTTTCTCTCCCATGTTTTGGCAGGGCTGCAATTTTAAGTAGTGGCTACTGTGTGAGATTCCCATTAAACATATGGATTCAGCTTTTCTAGAGCCATCCCATGAGTAGCCTTGCTTAGCTAGATGCAATAAAAATACCTAGATAGGCAAGGAGTTCACATCAGTGATGTGATGCAGGTCCATTATGAAATAAACCAATTTGTTAGTCATCTGTTGGTTTGGTTTTCAGCCAAGAAACCTGGCATTTATTCTTTTAAAATATTCTTTCAGATTTCTTCAGAGGTCCTAGTGTGCCCAGTATTCGTCTGGCTGGTTTAGAGTATGTTTTGCATTTCACAGCTGTAGATGGGAAAATTTACATGCGAAGCTATAAGTGAGTATGTGTTCTATCTATTTGTTTTGCTTTTTGGTACACTTGTCAACCTTTCCCCAAATCTAGCCTGTAGTTGTGTAATTGAACTGGCTTGAGCAATCGTTTGCTGCATTTAAAACATGTAATGTGTAGAGGTGTTCCAGCATAACACAGAGTAACTTGTACAGCAAAAGGAAAACACTTAAGCCCTAAACCTGCTGCTTCCTTCCTTGTTGAGCTCCCCCTTCTAGCTAGGAGGATTGCTCTTTCATATGGTTGGCGTAGCAAGGTGGTGTGAATTAACTTGGTGAATTCAGAGTACAGTCTTAGACTTAGACTGTACAGAGTACAGTACAGACTTAGACTCTCCTCACTTAGGTGTTTGTCAGAGAATGACAGGTGGTAGGCTGCAGCCAGCGATACACAAGGAAAAACAGGAAAAGGCAGGACAAGAAAATCTTTCTTGCTGCATTGGTGTTCATCCTCACAGTTCATGGCCTTGCCTTAGCAGGCTGTGAGCATTCATAGCTTGTGTTCCATGCGATTTTGATTTCTCTTATAACAAAATCACTTTTATCAGCCTCGTTCTTCAAAACAAACAAACAAAAAACTTTCTCGGTTAGCACTCAGATTATTTTGCTGTAAACAATAGTAAATATTTTTCATGTCTATTAATACCCAGGGCACTATTTTGAATTTGAGGAGTGATATGGCTTTCAGGGTACTGGGACTGAGTTTTAACAGTAATACTGATAATACTAGTCTCATTAAAAAAAAAAAAAAAGGTTACCTTAGCCAGGTTATATTTTGGGTGTGTTCAAATTGTGATGGAACAGATTTAATATATTGTAAATTGTTATTGACAGACATCTTTCTCAATAATAGAGTTAGCAGTAGTAATTGTTTTTAATAGTCTTCCAAACTACAGGCTTGAGCCTGCCCTTTAGGAAGATGGATAAATCTTCATCACAGAGGACAATGTTGATTTTGGTTGTTTTTCCCTTCTAGGGTGCTTCTGAAGAAATCTGGCTGTAAAATACCAAGAATTGAACTGGAAGAGATGGGACCTTCATTAGACCTGGTTATGAGGAGGACACATTTAGCGTCAGATGACCTTTATAAGCTGTCTTTAAAACAGCCAAAAGCCCTGAAGGTACGTACCTTGGAAAGTATATTACTTCCAGATCTATATGTGAAGAAGAGCAAAAGCTGAAGTATTAATTATTGTATATTTGACCAAAGCTTACCTTTATATAGGCCAACTGATATTTCGGGGGCCATAGCACTTGTGTGGTGATCAGCTGGCATACAAAATCTCCTCTGGTAGCAAATAAGAGCAGAACAAATCTTAATCTATAAGCTCCAAACAATGTACGCAGCCTTGCTTTTAGGCACTTGATTCGGCAGTTTAATTACCGGTGAACATGGTGATGGTAAGGCCAGGTATCTGGCTTCTCACCAGAGCTCCTGGCACTCTCTACTCAGAAATACTAATGTTCTTCTTCCCTTACAGCCTAAGAAGAAAAAGAATATCTCCCATGATGTGTTCGGTACAACTTATGGTCGAATCCACATGCAGAAGCAAGATCTTGGTAAACTGCAGACGCGAAAAATGAAAGGGTTAAAAAAGAGGCCAGCAGAGAAGTCAGCTGAAGATGGTGGGGTTAGTCCCAAAAAGTCAAAATCGGCTTGATAGTCTGGAACAGCTTTGAAAACTCTTTGTACCTTCAAATTTAGTATATATATTGTAATATAAATGTGTCAGACATAAAAGATTCAGCTGCTGTTAGCTTTAGTTTTATAAAAAAAATCTTTTTAATGATTTGTCATTTTAAAGGGAACATGGGGGTATTGAGCTTTAGCATGGAACTTGGTTATTTAAAATAAAAAATGTGATATAACTTGCTTAGTTTTCCGAAGCTGAGTATTTATTCTCCTGGTGTTAGCAAACATATGCTAGTCAAGCAGGTGACTCATTTCCCAAACAGTTTCATGGCTATTATGTTGGGAACCCTTGATCAGTCAACTCATCTTACAAATTCTGCGCAGGACCAGAGTAGTGTATATGCATAACATACGCAACACAACTCCTCTGTTCATTTATTACGTATTTCAGTTTTTGCACAACTCAATAAACTATAAACCATTTTATAAAGTGTAAACTCACAATATGTGTCTGATGCCAGACTATGTTTTTAACTATTGCACCAAGCCCTACTTTACACTTGCAGAATCAGGAGTGATTAAGGTGTTTTTACTGTGTTCATCACCATGGTAGCAAAGTACCTGATGTTTGCTTTAGGCATAAATGAAACCTTTACAGTTTGAATTTCAATCATTGATGCTTGATTTGTGCCCAGAATGGAAGTATGTGAAGCAACCATGAAAGGTACAAGTCTTTTCTTCTTACCCTGCTTTCCTCCTAAGTTTGTGCTCATGAGTTAGCGAAGACTGAATAAAGACTTGGCTAAAGGGGATGAGAGTTTAAGAGCTTAGTGACACTTTGGTGTGGTGTTCTATGTTTTGGAACATACTGAAAAGCCTTGCTTTTTTTCTTCTGGTTGTCTTTTTGCTAAAGGGCAGAGTAATATTTTCATAATTGTGATAAAAGCGTATACACTTTATCATCAACACAGCAAGCTTGCTCATCCTAGTTACGTTTTTAATACTTTATCTGTTCTTATTAGTTTTCTCAGTGTAATCAGCTGAAGTGTCACATTAGAAATAGGTGGTTTGTTATTTTTACTTGTCTTCTGCATCCTGGATGGAAGCAGTTGGGCAGCTTTGCTCTCCTTATGTGAGAGCTGAGCCGTAACTGTGGCTGTGCAAATGTCACACCTGATGTTCTTGCTGCGCTGGTTTGATAAAACTTGTAGTGTGAAAAAGAAAGGGCTTTAAAAGTTTGGGATCTTTTTGAGGGCACAAACATACTTATCTTCAATGTATTACCTGATTTTTTTTTTTTTTTTTTTTTTTGTATCATTACACAAAATTAATTGCATGGCTTTCTAAACCCTTTTCTCCAATCTATAACCATGTGTTGAGAAATTGATAATTCCATAAGCTACTTCAGATTTGTATGTCCCACCATATCTTTCTGAAATACAAATCACTACGCTTTTGACTGAAAGCCATGTTTGGTAATAGCTGTAGAAGAATTGTACTAACGGGCATGCTGTCTCTTACGACCTTCTAGTCAAACTTATAGTCGTAAAAGACTATAAGTCATATTTTTCTAATTTGGAAGCTAATTTTGGTGCTTAATTTGATGTTTAAAAACTGCATTTCATAGAAGTAATGTAGACCATCTAACATCCTAATCTTAATGCTAAAAGTGAGACAGTTATTCGGTAGTAGTCTTCAGAGATAAGCTGTTGCATCCTGGCATTGGTTTTGTTTAATGCTGCTGCTGGGTTTGCTCCTTGTATGAAGAGGAAGATCGGACAGGTGAGGGTTACTACACGTGCTGACAACAGAGTCTTTAGCCCCTGCGGTTATCGCAGCTTCGGAGAGATGCAAAGTCCTCGAGCGCAGGAAATTGGTCAATGGGGAGAAGCCTGGTGCATTTATTCACCCTTTGCAGGGTCTTTTGTCTGTGCTGACTAGAAGTGGAACCTGAAGTGCCTGATGTCCTACACCTGTGGCTGTGTGAATACCCTTTTATTCTTACTGTTTGTACTTGTGAAATACAGCCACATGGTGGACAAAATGCMTTGGATATGTGAGGCAAGGAGAAACTCACCTGGATGTAGTGTAAGGATATTTAGGCTATGCTTTTTCATACTAATCATTTTAAAGTTGTGTTGTTAGCAAGGATTCAAACTTGCTCCATTTGTGATAAATACTTTGTACTACTCAAATTGGTGCCATTTTGGTGCAAACTCRAGTGGGAAGTGGAAATGCTGTCTTGTTTTGTTCTCGTGGCAGAAATGATCCACTCTGATCTCTGTATGAGGAGATAGGATGAAGCCAAATCAGCAACTGAGTTTACCCCATTTCTTTCAGAGACGTTTCAACCTTGCTGTGAAGCATTGATTAAGCCACAAGACTGGTGGCTACTGTGATTTCAGATATACGGCACGTACAACTGCACCTCTGCATGGTAGGCAATTGCTACATTTTGAGTATCTGATTTAACTCAAGGTGAATGGAGATAGGAGGGCTAAATATAACCTTTCTAGTGGCATGTTTTTATTTCTCACAGTCTTTTGAAGTGTGAGGAAATTTGTCAGGTCCTGCAATGTAGCTGTGTGCATGGGGAATAGAACATGTGGTGCTCAAAGGGCAGCTGATGGCAAGGCAAGCCCCTTTCTCAATTGCCCCTTGCTTCCAGAGTTCACCAGGCTCTGAAAACACGTAAACGTGGCCCCAGGGTCTGCGTGGCACAGGCAAGGCATAACTGGCACGTTCACCCCTTTCCTTTGGCTTTCACCTTCTTGCCTCCCAACGCACTTGAGATAGCTTTATTTACGGGTTGAGCATAGTAATAAATTCGGTTTCAAGAAAATCCCTGTGGGCACAGCATGGCTCCGGAGGCTGTACCTGTGTGGTAAAATGGAGGTGGAGTTGCAAATCAGCAGTCAAGCCTGTGCTGTCTTCAGTCCAGACAGGATGGCAACGGCAGGGAGGGTACAATTTGTGCCTTCTGTGGCCCCTCGGTTTGTATGCTGATGTTGCCCAGCTGTGCTGCTGGCATCTTCTTTGCTACTGTTACCTAGGCTACTGTCATAGATGACTAATGATATAGATAGAATTTATATTTTCCTGCACTATGAACTCCTCTTACGTGTGGTGTGATTAGGAAAGGAGGAAGAGAGGTAGATACTGTTGAGTGGCATGATGTGCTAGGTTCTTGGGATTCCCACATTTTGGGGAATCAGTCCTGGGCACATATAATCACAGCCTTAGCTCTGTGCTAGTATAATGTGACAGACCAAGTGCTGAGGGGACTGAGTGATGTGTGTTTGAAAAGAGCGAATGAACTCATTTCTATTTCCTGGATTTTGTGGGTTTGAGTTTATCTTTACAGTTCCTTAGCAACCTTATTTGTTTTCACTAAGCACTTTCTGGGTTTGACTGTGAGGGTTTCCCTCCCCCACTGGCTTGGTTGCAGCTGGAGAGGGTTAGAAAAAAGCATGAGCGGAGGACAGTTAAACATTGCAGACATACCAGGTATCGCACTGACTGCGGCATCCCCCAGCCAGGGGAAAAGAGGCTGACCATTGCTTATTCCATATGCTATCAAATATAAGGGGGGTAAGGAGACTAGAGCAGAACTGTGTTAGAGGCATTTTCAATATTAAAGAGAGGGAAGTGGAAAATGTTAGCTGTGCATAATATATATAACATAGCCATACATAACACTTTGCTAAAGTGCCTCTAGCAGTGCTGACACATGGCAGGTGCAATCCAAAGACACAGCTGAGAAATAGGTTAGTTGTGTCAGAAGTCAGGTTTCCTAAAAATATACAAGGAAAAGAGACACGAGGCTCCTGAATGTGAAGCCTGTGTAGGACTGCCTTCCTAAATGGATGAATGTTCAGAGTGAACAATATGGCTAACCCTGTACAGGAAGAATAGCTTTGCTGTCRTGCATTTATGCCGAAGATAGTGAGGAGGAGCTGGAAAAGATATTTTGGGGGGATGTGGGGTTTCTGAGGGACCTACCTGAGAAGGTTGGGAATTGATTATCTCAGAGATCATGGTAGGCAAGAGGGACTTAAGTGCTGTATGGGCAAAGAAAGGAAGATGGGCATTGGGAGAGGAAAAATTTATAGGTAATCTGGGATTAAGCCCTATCCTAAATAACATGAGAATCATCAACTTGGAGCAGTCAGTGAACACAGTAGATGTACACTGATCGAGAAAGTTCTAAGGTGYCTGTTCCTCATTTGTTCTTGTTTTCTTTGACTTTCAGTCATATTCTGTCTACTTGATCTTTTTTTTTTTTTCCTGCTTCTCTAAGATAAGCACAAAGTAATTCAGGGGAAGTAGAGGTAAAGTTTTGAGCAGAACTTAACAGAAAGCATGTGTGGTTAATGACATTCCTCCAATTTCTCATTTTGTTCCCTCTTTCCCCTTTGATAATCCCATAATTCTTCCTGTGATGCAACACAACACCTATTTCTCGCTCTATCCATGATACTGAAGTACACCCATATGGGCCCTAACTGTCTGCTGTTTTGATTGCTGCAATTTTCTCCTCTTGATTTCCTTTACGCTCACAGCCTCCAAACCAAACCAGACACAGCTGCAGTGACCCATTTCCTACTCTTTGTCCAGATCATCTCTTCGTGCTGGCAAGAAGTTGAGTTTCTTGGCCTTTATCGCTCATGGTGATTGTTAATTAATCTCTTCTTTCTACTCTACTAGTGGTCACAATATTGGCCTCCCTTATCYTTCTCGGTTATCTTCCGTACTCTGCACTGACCGTTACTTGCTTAATTCCCTATTCAGTTGATCACTGCAACAATCAAGGCACTTACTGAGAGCGTCCAGGCAAACTGAAACAAGGAATCAAGAGCCACATTCAGTGTCAGGAGTCAAACTCCAAAGCTGGAGGTCAGGAGCCAGAACCAAAAGAGAGGATGGGATGAAGAGCTGTCCTGTCAACCACAGTATTAGGCATGTCAGGCAGGCAGGGAAATCTGCAGGAAAGGTCTCACCAGGCCCAGTTGTTACCAAAGTGGGAGAATGTGAGCAAGAGCACTGACCTGTTGGTGCCAGTGGAAGGGATGCCAGGCTTCGCTCAGCAAACTTGGAAGGAGATCCTTGGTTGATTATCCCCTGCCAGGGGGTTACGTACATTTGCCTTGTGCTACATTGCCTGCAAAGATCTGAGCGATGCACAATAAACTGGATTTTTTACATATACAGTGCTGCAATGCAAAGTAAGATGAATTTAAAATCTGTATCTCCCTCTTTCCTAACATTAACATGTACTCCATGGAGAAGGCAGCGCTCAGCACGCGTGCACTTAGGACTGAGCCCTGTGTGATCAACTCTAAGGCTGCTTTAGGTGCTGGCGTTATTTCTCCCCTTTTTAAATCTGCAAAATTAAACCATTGATTGCTGCTGCTGGCCTCTAGGCAGGAGAATTACTGACGCTGCTTTATGCTCTGGAATTATTGCTGCAACAGCATCTATCTACATTAGCCATAGATGGTCACGCTGGGGCCTAATATCAGCTGTTGCCAAAAGATAGTTTAAAAGCCTCTTCCCTCTCTGCCTGTTTTTCAGATAAAGGTGTATTCCTTTACTAAGTCAGGGTTTCTTGGGATCCAAAAAAGCCCATGAGTAGTTACATTTTTTCAGTTTTCGTTGCAAGTTGCTAACATTTTTCTCCAGTGGAAATTGAGCTCCTTGGCTCAGAAGTTGCTCTCTCCTCTGGGGGAAGGTGAGGAAGTGAATGCAGAAGTGAGGGGGAAGAAAAGATTCCGGCAAAATGTCTCCTCTCTCTCCTGCTGTGTCATGCTCTTGCATGTGACAGAAACTAATCCCAATGCAACAAAGAAATGTAGGGTATTTAGCAGTATAAATTCACACCAAACATCTCTAAGCAAAGCTGAGCTCTCCTAGTCCTCATGGGCAAACAGCTGTTTGGCATGCATCACTGCCAAAAGATGGGCAGTCACATCTGCTGCATCAGGAAGTTTGTACTGGGATGGTTTGCTGCAAAAAGCGCGATGCAGAACTTGCATTCACCTCCCATCACAGCCATTTAATTTTTTTAATTGAAACCAGATTATTATGAAGAATTAATGAGACCCTCCAAAGTGCACATACAGCATGCCAATAAAAAATAATAAGCTTTTAATTCATAAGAGGTGATAGATTTCAGCTCCTGTTGGCTTAATTTGCACACGGGAATAATTGCTTGCTCATTAAGATTACTTGAATGAAATATCAGGCAGGCTTTATATTTTATGTCACGAAAAAAAGTCTGTAGGCACTTTTTTTTTCTTCTTCTTGCTTCTCCTTTCTTCTCTGAACATACCTGAAATACCTAAGGGCTTCTAGGATATTGTAGCACAGAAAGGCAAACAGCTGTTCAACTGAAGTGCACTCTGTAGTTGATGAGTGAGGGGTTTCTGTTTGTGTTCCAGATGCTCGTCTCTTCAGGGCTGAGCGGAAAGGCTCACTTGAAGAAAGAGTCAAAGACCTGGTAACTGCTGAGCATTTCCTTCTCGCTTTCCTTCCAGAGAGAGAGGGATACCCACCCTTCCTGCCATTAGCCTCCTCCAGTTTCTCAAAGGCAGCAGGTCATACACAATGATATTTCTTAAAAAATACCAACACAAACCCAACGCTTTATAGATAACACCATGTGGGGAGTTCAGCAGCAGTGCTGACGTAAGGAGTTATGAAGGTGCAGCTGTTTGTGGGACTGGCAAGCAGATCAGGGAATTAAACTGGCAGAAGGTGGGGGGGGAAAGGGAGGGCTCTCTGTTTTGAAGCTAGATTAGTTCCCCGGTCTGGCTCACAGCACAGCTGGGTGGTGCACTGCGGCACTGGGGAGGAAGCAAAAGGCTGGGAGCGGGATGGGAGACGTGAGGGAACTCCTGCTGCTTGTATTGCTGCTTACAGTAATATCTGTAAGACAGTGCCCGAGTTTGAGAATTACTATGGTTCTGAGTCTGTTCTTAAGGAAACCAATGGGTTTTGGGACCTACGTTTGCCAGTAAGCTTCAGCACAACTTTCCCTGTGAAGAATATCACTTAACACCATTTTACAGATGTGACAGCAAAGGTTAACTGACTTTTTCAGAAGGGATTTGCTTTAGGAACAAAGGTAAAATGTGAAAGTTGTGAGTTCCCTGTCCATGTGGTCTCTGTTGGTGGCTTTCCTGTACCTTCCTGCGGACGGAGTCTGTGCTGTCTGTGCTGTGGTGGAGCTGGAGCAGCTGTCAACAGCGCTTGGCCAGAAAGCAGTTGACCTAAGTGGAACCACTCACAACTTGTGATTTTCTTTGCAAAGAAAACCCCTCAGAAATTTTGAGGTTTATCAACAAAGACCAACACCACCCAGCCCTGGTCAGTAGTAAGAGAGACACTAGTTCATCTGTGTGCCTTTTAGCAAAACACGAAGAAATCTGTTCAGATTGGTTTTAAGGCAACCTTCAAAATAATAATCAGGAAACTTCTCCTTTCCATCAGGAGTAACCTTCTGACAAAACTCCTTATGTGGCTTCTTTTTTAGCTGGAAGGATTTTCTCCGCTATGAAGATCTTTCAACAGACTTCTTTTCCCTCTGATGCTATGGCAATGAATAAGACTTTTTGAGCTGTGTTGAATGCTTTTTTTTAATGAACTTGAATAAGATTAAGTTGTGCTTGTTCTAGTCTGAGCATG
The DNA here is from genome assembly GCA_035582835.1 of Phoebastria nigripes. Classification (NCBI taxonomy): domain Eukaryota; kingdom Metazoa; phylum Chordata; class Aves; order Procellariiformes; family Diomedeidae; genus Phoebastria; species Phoebastria nigripes. Next base: position 150,890 of record JAYKAV010002985.1, read on the forward strand.
ATCAGAAATACTGCATGGTGGTATGTTATGTTTGGAAAGCTAACACTGCATCTTAGCACCAGCCTCAAATGTTTTGAAGACAGATTTAGTTATTTTCTCCAGTTATGAAAAATATTTTAAATTTCATTTAAATTCCATTAGACCCCAAGTTGCTGTTTTCAGGAGGTAATAGCTGATTAGGTTCTCAGTTACTTTTCTTTCAATTCCTGGAAGGAAATCTATTCTGTGGCTTACATGGTAAAGTGACTGAAGAGTTTAAATGCGTATAGACAAAGCTGTCCCTGTTAAGGAAAAAGTATAGTTAAAGGAATATTATGAAAAAGTGAAAAGTGAAATGCTTTTTAGCATGTGGGCTGCATAGGACACGATAAATCTACCCTAAAGATGGTCTCATGCATGAGATTCTGTCAAGGGTAAATCTCATTCCTTTAGAGACTCATGCTTGGGGCAGGAGATTTATGTCACCTGACCGGTATGCCTGGAGGAAAAGATGTATTAAATGCTAGCAGAGAAGAAGAAAAAAACTTGTCAAAATTTGTGGTTTATTAAAATGGTGCCAGCATTTGGTCAGAGCCAGCTACACTAGACTTGTAATCGATTCTGGGAGCTGAGTTTACAGGAAAGTTTTGTTGTTCTATTAAAAAGTAGAACAGGATGAACTTTTCAACCTAGTAGGTAAAGAGCTAGTTTCCATGGGCCTAACTCTGTCAGCAAAACAAATGAGCGTTAAGAAGGAACAGGCAAACTATTAAGACAAGGCATTAGCGGAGGTGTTTTCCCACAGTGAAAGCCAGATGACTGAAATCAGAAACTTTCTGGTCTTCTAAGTCCCCTCTTGGATATTGAACTAGACATCTGACTTGGAAGATAGGAAAAGGAGAGATAAAAACTTGTATGATAGTTATTCATTTCTGCAAAAACAATTTTGAAACCTGTACAAGAATTGTTTTTTGTGGGGGAGAAAAAAAAATCAATTATAAAATGAAAGTTGGAGCAAGATCTTTAAGACCTTTTCCCGTATGTCACACAGAGAAAGCTGTCCCCTCCCCACACATATAGCTGCATGGGTCTCCTTCCTACCTAAGGATCATGAATCATGTTCCATTTGTCAAAGATCTTAGGCCCCATTGAGACTTATTAAAAAAAAAAAACCAAACCACAACTTCCCAACTTTATATTTACTTGACACAGTCTGTTTTATAGCAGACTTACTGGAGAGGTTTATCTTAAATCTTATTCTATTCTTATCCAAGTCACAGTCCAACCTTCAAGAAGAACAAGTTTTGAATGCTTACATCTATTTATTCATTGTAGGACAGTAATAGCCAGGTTCCTCTGAGAAGGATCCCAGAACTCTGTTGTGCTAGGCAGAGTAAAAAACACAGTGTAAAGAAAAAGTCCTCACCAAGATACTGAAGTAGCACATGGCTCTTCAGAGACCGAACATGGCTTTCCTGCATTGCAGTAGCTTCTCCTTAAAAAACAAAAAACAAGGCGCCTTAAGATCTTATCCTTCRAGGGCTCCTGTTTACTTGCAATCACACATTGCAGAAGAGTGTTGAACAGAGTCTCCCTGGAGAACCCTGTTTCTTATTGCTGCTGAGTAAAATTCAGGGGAAACCCTTAATGAGAACAAGCATTCTTGTTTGTTTGTTTGGAGAATCGTCATTCCTCTTTTGTATTTTGTGCTTGCCAAGAAGTACTTGTGTGATTAAAGTGGTTTGTTGTTTTAGATCAATAGTTCGGGTGTGGGATACGAGAATTGCTGGATCCAGCTTCCACAGACCAGAAAATCTAAGTGAGCTCACTGCTGCTCTAGCTTCCTGCTGAGAGAGAGATCTTAGTGGGATCACTAAGGATTAGCAGTTGTATGAATAAAGATACTGAGATGAATGGTTGTAAGTGACACGAATGTTCCTTTTCCAGACAAACACACTGGCATTTCATAGTCAGTCTGTGATGAGGAACAAGCTGTTAGGAAAACAGAATTTCTGGGAATTGTAACATTTGCAAACCTTGTGTTGTTCCAAAACAGAATGAAAAGACAAAACTTCCCATTGAATGAAAACTCTGGGGATAGAAGAAAGTTGATTTGTGACCACGGAAACATTTCATACCTTTATATTCAGTCTAACATGCTGATAATGCAAACCTCAATGCTAACATTTTGTAAGTTGAAGAAAATAAAATTCAGTTAACTGGAAGCACATTGCTTTACTTTGACATTTTCACATCTACCTGTTTCAAATTTTCACCCATGTCACAAGACCAAAAGTACAACCACGCTCAATTCACATCAAGAGTTCTTTTCATCTGAGGGGACATGATCTAGAGAGTGACTTTTCTGAACGTAAGACTCACCCCTTACGTGCTGGATGGGTTGTCCGTGCGATTTCCCCAAACATGGGAAAATAAACTGCAACATCTGTGGTAGCAGGGAACTGCATTTGTGCTTCACCCTGCAAGTTTAAAATGAGTATAAGCGTCCTGTTCCAGGTGCTTTGGGAAAGAGCATGAGAACAGGGAGAAGCTCAATAGAGCTTTATTTCAATACCTCTCCCATTGTTTCCTAGTATAAGGATACCTGCAGTTTATAAAGTTCTTGAGCTGGAGATAATGTCCAGTTTGTTGTGTTTTGTTATTACTGCATCTTTCTCTCACGACTTTTCCTATTGGTTTGTTAAGTATATCATTTTGGCATCTTAAACACTTTGTGTTAATTAGTTCCATAATACAGTTTTGTTGAGTGAAATAGTAATTATTGGGTTAAACTTGAGGCCTGATATTCTTGGATCTCCCATAGGTCTTTTATTTGAGGGTTAGCAGATAAACATTTCCCTTCACCTGTTTCATGCCAGTCATGATTTTACAGGCCTCAGTTTCCTTACTGATTTCTTTCCCAAGATGAAGAGTCCTGATCAATTTAAATGCTTTTCACATAGAAGCTGTATCATATTGCTAATTTGTCCTCTTTGCACTTTTTCCTAGTTCTGTTATATTCTTTCCGAGAACAGAATTGTATGTAGTATCAAAGGTATTGTTGCATGACTAATTCTGACGTGGGCAACACTTTTCTTTTTGATTTTCTCTTCTTAATAACGATTAACGTTCTATGTGCCTGTTAGGTATTATTGTTTACGGAACTGTTACTGCCAGAGAAGGAGCCAAAATAAGTCCAAGATGTCTCTTCTCTAATGAACTTTCTAATGATAATAACATACTAGAGACCATTATTTTATGTACCTAGAGAAGGTTTTTTTTTCACATTTATGTTTCAGTATTGAATTTAACCTGCTATTTTGCTTCCCAGTTACTGGCTATATTCGAATTCTTCCACAGCTTGTAGGTTGATAAGACAATGATATGACAAAGTTTGCTGATGATGTTGGATAAGTTGGTGTTGTAAAGATGAGTGCCCCCCACAAAGATATCCAGAAGACTCTTCTGTGAAAGYCATTTTAATGCCAGTCAAATTAATTTCAGTGTTGGTATGTGCAAGTGATGAACAAACCTGACATCAGCTTAAAAAAAAGATGTGTTCTGAGCTAACCATGGCTATTTGGGAATGAGACCTTGCAATTATATTAGAGAGTGAAAAAGTCACTCTGATACCCACAGTCAAAAAAGCAAATCAAATGTTAAGAATTAGTATGGGAGGAGGAAAATGAAATAGAGTACAAACATTTGCTGGTGTATAAATTAAAACTGTGCCCATACCCTGACTGCTGTGTGCAGTTCAGCTATCCCTGTCCTCTATCTTGAAAAGAGCTGTAACAGAACTAGTTTTAGAGATTTGGATAGGCTAAAAAGCTGGGCAATGGCCAACTGTATGAAATTTAACAAGAGCAAGTGCTGGATTCTCCACCTGGAACGGGGTAATCCCGGTTATATATACAAACTGGGGGACGAGAGGCTGGAGAGCAGCCCTGTGGAAAGAGATCTGGGGGTTTGGGTTGATGGCAAGGTGAATATAAGTCAACAGTGTGCCCTGGCAGCCAAAAGGGCCAACCGTACTCCCGGGGTGCATCAAGCACATCTTAGCTAGCTGGTTGAGGGAGGTGATTGTCCCCCTCTACACTGCACTGGTGTGGCCACATCTCAAGTACTGCATGCAGTTTTGGGCACCTCAGTATAAGAAGGCCATCAAACTACTAGAGTGTGTCCAGAGGAGGGCGACCAAGGTGGTGAAAGGCCTCGAGGGCAAGACTTAGGAGGAGCAGCTGAGGTCACTTGGTTTGTTCAGCTKGGAGAAGGCTGAGGGGTGACCTCATCGCAGTTCACAACTTCCTCAAGGCGGGCAGYAGACAGGGAGGTGCTGATCTCCTCTCTCTGGTGACCAGTGACAGGACACGGGGAAAAGGAATGAAGCTGCGTCAGGGGAAGTTCGGACTGGACATTAGGAAAAGGTTCTTCACTGAGAGGGTGGTCGGTCACTGGAACAGGCTCCCCAGGGAAGTGGTCACAGCACCAAGCCTGTCAGAGTTCAAGGAGTGTCTGGACGACGCTCTTAGTCATATTTGTTTTAGGTAGTCCTGTGAGGAGGAGGGAGTTGGACTTGATGATCCTTATTGGGTCCCTTCCAACTTGAGATATTCTATGATTCTAGTTCAGAGGAGGGCAAAGGTGATCAAAAGATACAGACTGGCTTCGATAGGAAGAATGACTGAATCAGCTTTTCTGCCTGGAAAAGATATAACTGAAAGGGAATATAGCAAAGATATATGAATTCATGGATGATATGGAGATGGTTAATAGAAAAAGGTTGTTCTTGTATGGGAAGAGACAGTTAATTTGGGACTATCCAATGAAGCTTACAGGAAATAGGTGGCGCATAAAAGGATGCGGTTTTTTTCACACATGCAGTTAAGCTGTGGAACTCCTGCCAGAAAATACTGAGTGATAGAACAAGCCCATTGACCATAATTCCACTAAGGTCAGGGAATACTAAGAGGAAGCTACTGCATTACTTCTTTACCAACCACCTGTGGAGTGGGATGGTCTGCACCTTTGTGAAGCTCATGGATGACACTGAATTGGAGAAAGCAGTCAATTTACTGGAGGGCAAGATGGATCATTCCTCCAGCTTAGCAAGTTCCTTCTGAATGGCCAACAAAAACCTCATGGAGTTCAATAAAGGTAAATGCAAAATCCTGCATCTGGGATGTCATAACCCCATGCACCAGCACAGGCTGGGGATACACAAGATGATAAAAAACAGCTTTGTAGAAAGGTGCCAGTGAGTAACCAGCTGAATAGGCATCTGCAGTTTCTCTTGCAGCAATGAGGACTAACCACATACTGGTCTGTATTAGCAAGAGCATGGCCAGCAGGTTGAGGGAAGTGATTATTCCTCTCTATTTGACACTTATGGGGCCATGTCTGGAGTACTGTGTTTGGTTTGGGCCACTGCAGAGCAAAAGGGTTATTTACAAACTGGAGAGGGTCCAGGGAGGGTCACGAAGATTGTCAGGATGCTGGAGAACGTACTGCACGAGCAGAGGCTGAGAGGGCTGGGTTTGTTCAGCCTGCAGATGAGAAGATTAAGAGGGGGCTCTAATTCCTGTTTTCTACCACCTAATGGGTAGTTATCAGAGAAGAAGTATTCAAATAAACCTACCCTGCATCTGTGTTTCCCAAGACTTGTCATGCCTTTCTGCCTCCTGTGTCTTACCCAGCTTGACTTCAGAGAGGTAGAGTTATTCTGAGCAGGCAGAGCAGGAGAAGTCAAGCAGCTGGGGCAGATGTGAGGGCCTGCACTGAGGACTGGGGGCAAGAGGTGTGCCCTATGGGCTGGGGCTTCTTGGGGTAGGAGGGTTGGGGATGGGAAGGAGTGTGAGAGTAGGGGAAAAGGAGGAAGTCTTGGGAAGAAAGAGAAATTAGGGAAGGATGGGAAAAAAGATGGAAAATGTTGGGGGTTCTGAATTGAAATGATGAGGAGAAATGGTTTGACTCTGAGAGTTGGGGCGGGTTGTGAAATGAGTTTGGAGACAGAAGGGCTTGGGAGATAAGAAGTCACAGCTGGGAAAAAAGCAGATGAGAGGGGAGAGTCAGGGGATGAGCATACTGTGCTACACAGGAGTTTGGGTGAGAATGGGCAGGTATTACTGTGGTGCCTCCCTGCTGCCTCTAACCAGCTCTGATGTGGAGACGGAAATTTGCAGAGACCTGGCCTTCTTCTCCCAGCAGCAAGGGTTTTGTCTCCCCTCCATTCTCTTTTTGTCAATCAAAAGTATAAAATTTAAAGTTTAATTTCCAGACGAGAAGATAACAATAATTTTGTTGGCTATCTATTTTTAAATCAACACCTCAACAAAACATAGTAATGTCATGAATTCCCCAAACTCACCTCCTCCTCTACAGTTTTTCTCCTCCTTTTCCAGCGTGAGACAGGGAAGTACGTGMACGCTTCTGTCCCAGTGTGCAGACTCAGCTGCCGATTGCACTGTCCCGCTCCCACGTTGCACTGTCTCCTTTGCTCCAATCCGTTTCCAAATTTAGCCAGATAGATGAAGAAATAAATTGTGGACAAAGACCATTCCCGGCTTGGCCGGCAGATGGCAATTACTGCTCTTTAAAAGATCCTTAGGCAGGCTTTAAAGCTTACAGAAACAGGAGTTCGCAGTAGATGACTCTCCGTAATACTACATTGAGTGCAAAAACACCTCTGGAAATTGAGTTCAGCTTTCCTGTCATCTACTAACAGATCAGATATCGGAGCTTCTCAGTCTGTGAAATAAGTACTGTTATACATTAAGGAGAAAAGCACTTAACGTTGTTCTGAGTTGTTCACTCAGCACTTAACTCTCTGTTATGCTGTCGTAACATGCAGTATAGGAACTTTTGGTCCCTTTTTAAAGGTATTGTAAAATCTACATTGTTTCTAGGATGCTTCCTGTCACCTCAAAGGGTCCTGATCAACATGGAGAGTTGAAATTAAAGAAAAATTTAATATATGTGTGTGTTTCCTATTGTTACAGATGTAGGGGAAATGAGCTGTTTAATTTCAGAAGGTAAAAAAAGCAGAGCATGCAGGTAAGGATAATATATGTCATAAATGACAAACTTCTGGAACAGGTTAGCAGAGAAAGCTGCAGCAGGAAAATAATGTAAACTTGGGTTAGGTTCTTTGCTGAATAAGGAGAATGTTTCAGGCATGATATAAAAAGACAGCAAGACAACAAGTTGGAACTATGGTTAATGGACAAATATACCAACATTATCCTTTTCCTTGCCTGAACTCCTCTTTCATTTTCACAGCGAAATGGCTCTGTACAGCTAACTACAATGTGGTATTTAGGGAATGCTGTGAGTTTTTACAGCTCAGGAGTGGTAACTCCCAATGGGGAGAGGAGGAAGGGTTAAGAAGGAGGTCCAAGCTGGCATTACAATTTGGTTCCTAGCTATCATGCTGACTGGGCCAGAAAGTACAGAAGTCCTGAGTAAGTGTGGGGAAAAACATTTCTTAAATCATTCTCTGGTGACCTTTTTACCTTGAGAAGCATAAATAGGATATGAAGCAAGCTTTATCTAGTTTTGGGTGGCTCAAAGTTTAGTTGCCCTGATGTGACACTGAGGGCTGAAGGGAGCAAAGAAGGAAAACTAGTGGGAAGAGGAACTCGGGGTCCTGCCAAAAAGGCTGGTTTACTTTTAAACACTTAATATTTCAGACTGAGTGAAATAATATGTTTTACTTTCCAGTCATACTGATATGATCAAACTATAATGAGAGAATGAATTCCTAGACTGAGAGTGTGATTAACAGTTTTTAACTCAAGGTCCTTTCCTGAGGTATTGCAGACAGACCAGAAGTGTGCGATGTCCGCCCTTGTGTTTCTATCGTTAGTGGCCAGTGCTCTGTGAAACCATGAGTTAGAAGCCCTCTCATTGTCAAAAAAGAAAGTGCCTCCTTGAGTAAGAGAGGGTCTGTACCACCAGAAACAAGCCAGTCGAAGCGGAAGTCTGGAGGGGCTGTCTGGCCTCGGGCTTCAAAGGAAGCCCAGGATTTGCTGGTGGTGAATAGTTTGAGCAAACCGCAGGGACTATGTTCAAAAGTTTGTTTAAAAACAAACAAACCTCTAACTCTTACATGTTCATGGGTAAGAAATTCCTGTACTAAGTCTCTGCCCCTTGCTTTAACACCAAAGTTGTTTCTGAAAACTGTTGTTGGGAAACTGTGTTATTAGGAAACAGCAAGGTAGACTCAGAAGGAATTTATCCAAGTAGTTAGGAGGATTGGTTTGGGGGCAAGAGACAGAAGAGTCTCATGGTGGTGAGAATGGGATCTCACCTGGCAATTTGCTTGAGAAATTCAGAGTTAGGAACACTGGGTCTATCTGCGTCAGCGAGTCTTTGAAACGCAGGAGACTGAGGTTGGACACACTCACAACAAATCGATGTCTAACCAGAGAATAGAAATCAACCCACCTGTGACAATTAGTGCTTCCAGTTAATATCTCATACATATATTGCTCCCCAAAATGAGCCTGATGTCTCATCTTTATAAGAAGCACACATCTTGGCTAGAAAAAATCAGAAGTCTAGCTCTCTCACATTGCTCCTGCATATCAGGAAAAGCAAAATGAGAAAAAATGGCACTCAACTCCCCTTGTAGTTTACCCTGAAGTATCAGTGCTACTGTGAAAACTGAAGTCAAACACAAGGTTGGGGTTTTATGTTTGTGTCTAATTCCTGGCTACGATTGGATTCATTGCACAACCAGAAAACTGCTTTTTCCAACTGATAGCCTTGCAAAGTCATACTGGTAACAGAAAACAGTGTGTACTTTGGCTGAGGTATTACCAGCCATAAAGATCTGACAACTGCAGCCTGCGTAACAATTTTGCTAATTATATTTAAATTGGAGTGAATCAACCCTTCTAACACTGAATAAAGAACAACTTTATTTTTCCCGAGGAGAAAAGCAGATAGGAGACTGGATGTATTCAGGTGAGCAGGTTTTTAACAAGTGTTTCCACACAAAGATTTAACACCACTTTAACTATATCCTTTCGTTAGGCTGGTGCAAGTTACAAGTGTAAAGTAAAAGATGGTCTGAAGCTAAAGCTCTGTAGTTACTCCACAATAGTTAATATGTGAACTGAAGTTAAAGCTCTAGTTATTCCACAACAGTTTATATGTGAACAGTCTTATATCAGAACAATTTTTTTCCTTCTGGTTCAACTTTTTCCACATGTCCATGATATATTAAGCTAATTAATGAAAAAGTAAACCTTCTTCTATCAGTATGTATAAGAAGGGGCTGGTAATCCTTTAGGTTCTGCTTTTCTACTGACTGGTGGCAGTACATCAGGTATCCTGCAGAAGTACAATTAGCAAAATGCCTTAAGATCAAAGGAACTACAGAATTACAATGTCTGGGAACAAAGTGGGTCATAAATGGTCAGAAAACATTCTTTCTGTAAAAATAAGGGTCCCGGGTTATTTTTAAGATCACCTCCTTATGTCAGTGGTGACGTTCTTAGTGAGAATACTAGGCATGTTTGGATAGAGATATAGAAATCTGAGATGACTTAATGATTAATAATGCTATTCTCCATAGCAAATTTACCTCAAATAGAAGAATTGTACATCATTTAGTACACAGTTTTCATGCCCAGTCAGTAGCATTATAGGTCTTATTAATTGTAAAATCCTGTTAGTACACAGTAGTATCCTGCAGTAAATTCCATCAAAGTGAATTTTGAAACTATGATCCTGCTGCTTGCGTATGGTTATAAGTCAGATCCCTAAGTGTTCAGGAATCATTCATGTGGTTTAAGTGGCTTGGGTTTATATCATCTTATTGCTTATTTGGCCCAATTTGAGCACATGATCTTTCCCTTAAAGGGTGGTACTCTGTGTACTGTATTATTCAAATAGTTGGCAACTTCTTAAAGGTTTAGAAGATGCTACTTGGAGAGCTTAGAAGAGTTGAAGGCTTTTAGTAAAACACTTTAGATGGAGTGTCATTTAATTTTAAATATTACTATCTCAGGGAGAATTAACTCTTAAATAAGATGACCTTGATTTCACCCTGGTGAGAGAAGGACAGATGACTCACCTTTTTTTTAAAGTGTTTGTAACTAAAATATAAGACACAGACAGCCACCTAAACAGTTAGACATTTTATATACTGAACAATTCTGCCTGAAAACTGATACTGCATCTGTTGTGTCACATCTCTGTGATCACATGCTGCTGTAATGCAGAATCTTTTCATAGTCTTTCTTTTAAATAATTGGGAGGATCATTATGATGATAAAGCAAATTGATTATTAATTTTATCCATCTTAGGGAATGCAATCTAGGTTTCCCAGAGAAGAATCTTAGTCTATTTGCATCCCTTGAGTTACCAAAAATGCTATTTCAGAGGGAGTGCAACTAGCACTAGGGAGCTACTGAATCTGGACGATACACATCTGGCTTTCAAGTAAATGCTGCACTATCAATGACCAGCTATTTGGTAACCCGGTAGTCCTTGTGAGTGAGACTAGCCAGTGGTAGTGCATTGTCTTCCTCAACCTAAGCAATACGGGAGGCAATAATAGTTAAATTTAGGATTCCTTTACAAAATTGACTTGTGTGAATATATGCTATACTATAGATCCTTTTTTTCTGTATTCATTTATTTTATTTATATATCTAAAGTAAGGGTTATCCCATTAATCTGGTAGGGATGGATTTTTATCAGAGTATAAATAGAAAGTGCAGGGCCTATGTGTGTGCTTACTTTTTTGAGCAAGTGGTATATTTTTACTTAGCCACTAAGTAAATATATATTTAAAGGAAGGGCATTGATATGGGATTTATTTAACTTAAAAAAAAAATCCCTGTCAATTCAAGGATTAACTTAGTACTGCTTTTGAGAGAGAGGAGATATTTGATGGTACTAACAAGAATTGTTATGTTTATTTCACAAAATACAGTTGTTGCAAACTGAATGAGGAATTTCCATATGCCTTTTTTTGAAATCCGTTTTACCCATATTACCAGATATGGGATGAATTGTGGGTTAAATAACCTATCAATTGGAGAAACTTGAACCAGAGAGAGTATGTAAATTTTGTTCTGAACTGATCTGCAACAGACTGGATTTTTTGCTGTGGGATACCCAACTTTAAATTCAGGATTTCAGATAATAGTTAAGAAGTAGATGTAGACCTAGCACAATAGTTTAAAAAAAAAAAAATTGAAAAAAGATTGCCTTTCTGTTACTCCTTTATATATTAAAGCAACTCTTTGTGAGTAGAAAAGTAGAATGAAATGAAGCTCTTCTGTGCCAGCTGCAAGGTAGTATGCTGTATGAAGTGATTTATCAAATATTTATTATGTCCTATGTAGTTTAAGTATTTCAGTGCAAAATGTACAACCTGAAAATATTCCTTGATATATTTAGTACCCTTATACTACTCTTAAAATGTCAGATTTTTTTTATGTTTGTATTTCTCAACACAAATCTGTTCAATTTGCAGAGGCAAGTAGACTTTCTACATGGAAGACTTTGTTAACAGTTTTCATATGCCTTAATATTTGAATTGACTCACTTAGCTACACAGTTTTGCTTATCTAGTAAGTAAAATGCTGACAGTGTTGTAAATCGTATCTTGAAATGGGGCCACTAACACCTGCTAACCCTTGCTATAGCCTCTAATACAGAAGCACTTTCAAAGTGACAGAAAGAAAATGGTGATAAACAAAGTTAATTTAACTTGAATAGAAATTAGAATTCTTAAAAAGCAAGCAAACAAGATTAGTGTCACTTCTATTCCTGGTGGTTTGTTACTTAGGTAGTATTGGCGGAGGTAGTAGCTCTTTGCTTTTTGGACTTTTTGTAACCTGAATAGTCAATTGAGTACCAACTGAGCAGACAACCAAAATCTGCTTCTAGACAACAATCGGATTGGGTTTATTTGATAACATGTTTGCTTCTCTGATGCTCCGAACTTTTGTTGAAAACAAAATTGAGTTCTTGAGATTGCAAAGGTGGTCTGGAAGATATCAACTCTATGTAAACACAGGAAGGAACTCTGAGGTGCTTAGATCCTATGATAATGGATGCAGTAAGAAATACTTAACCTGGATAGTGGTATCAAATCAAGCCTGAAGACAGCCTAAAACAATAGCTTGAAGCAGTTCCTGCTCATTTGAAAGAGATGTTAATTTTGAAGCTGAATGAGAATTTTGCCAACAGTGTTAGTTATTTCACTGCCAAAAAAGAGGTGAATGATCATGCTAGAACAATGTATTCTTCATGCTTCCTCATTTAGCAATGGGATCAAAACAAATTCCACGTTTGGGGTCTGGATAAAAATTATCTTAAGATGTTCTTCAACTTGATATCCAAGGGTGGGATTAATTCCACCAAATTGTAGGTGCCTAGAGTTCTTACATTTACATCTAAGCTAGTCATCTGGGCCTCTTTAACATCACTTATCTCATCATAAATGTTAATGTTTAAAGTAATTTGTCCCCTGGAATTCCCTTTTCCCTCCTACCAACACTGTGTAGATGACCAGCTCTGATCAGATGTTCACAGCAGAGACAGTGACAGGGTAGGCTAGAGGAATCCTACACTAAAAGTCTGCCATCAGAAACTTAGCTTTGTGCAACTGGAGATTTGCAGGGGGCAGAGGGCTTTTACAGTTACTAACTACCACTTTCTTTCACTTGCCTGCCTTTAATAATAGCAGTTATGTGTTAACTATGTCCCAGATAACAGCCTGTCAAGTCCCATCTACGCTTCATTGAATAAAAAATTAAAACCGAATTTCATTTGTAAAGGAGCCAGACCTGAGCCATAACCCATGCTTTAGAGAGGAAAATGTTAAGTCTGGAACTGTTGTTTTAAATAAACGTAGAAGTGGGAATCAGACCTGTTGCTTACCCTCAGCTTCACCAGTTAGATGTTTAGGCTACTCTCTTTCCCTCTCTCATTCTGCTCACTCTTTCTCTTTTGAAAGGACAAAAAAGAAAATTCTGTAGCTATTGGTGAAGTAGGAGAGAACCTATATTTTGACAAATAATAGCACTCTAGGAACCTTTTACTGTAGCTATTATGAAATGCTAAAACTAAGGATAGAGGCTCCCCATGGTCACCACAATAAACAAGTAAAATCTGTGCTTTTTATCTTTGAAAATGTGACTCATTTGCTTCAGCAGTGAGACACATTCCCTGTACTTCATACTACCCAGCTGGAGCCCAGTCTGAAACATCAGTAGAACATCCTGTCTGGCTGAGAGATGCGTAAACACTGCTTACTGAATGGGATTTAATCTAATGTTGATCTTCACACAGTTGGTGATACCATATGTTTTTGTGTTTTAATGGTTATCCTGTTTATCTCATCTTTCTGACTTAAGGCCAAATCCTTCTGTTGAATAGGTGCATTATTAATACTAGCTGAAAACTAAACAACAAAAGGTTTAATCGTTAAGAGCATGCATTAGTCTAAGTGGTCACATAATTCTGTGTTAGCCTCATGTCCTCTCTGTATACTGCCTATCTTTCTTGGGTTTGCATCTGTTGTACTGYTTGTTGCAAATTTGTGACAAATTTAGGCATTTTACTAAAGACCTTTTTTTTTTCTGGATGATGTAGGCATACCCTTTTCATTGATTACTGTATAAATTCTAATCAGACCAACAGAAGAGGGAAGAATTAAACTCTCTGAACATGTACTCTTCAGGCTTGGCATCCTGTCCACTTTTTACCTTTGCAGAATACTACATAATTTTGAAATGCTCTACAAATAAAATGATTTATGGAAAAAGCTGTCTTGGTGTGTCACTAACAGCATACTTCAATTATATAGGTAAATTTTTTTTAAAGTAGTTGGCAGTCGAAACATTCCTTATGCTTGAAGAAAATGCTGCATGTGAGAGCTACTGAAGTATTAGTCTATTTTCAATAGCTTGTGAGAAAGCGAGTGAATGTTTAATAGGGAGCTGGCTAGATAGGGTTTCAGATAGGGTTGCAGAAGATGCCATTTCCTGGTCTGTGGCTTTTGAGAGCCCACAGATGACAGGGCAAATCCCTCCTTTGGCACTGGCATTTTATATATTGATCCTAAAATAGGCATAACCTAAGTACCACCATAGCAGATGTCTGTCACGAGCATTATGTCTTTTGCATGCACAATTGCTGTTCATTTGTTTTATCAGCTGTAGGGTACTAATAAAACATGTAAAATAAGTAAATTGCTATCAACAGGAACAAATCTTAGACAAAACCAAGGTGTTTCTCACATCACATTTCTCAGCTTATCCATTCTCAGTTGATTTTTTCACTTGCCTCTCTGTTTTGGTGTTGGTTTTATGATTTTTTTTCCTTGCTCATAACAACAATTTAGCTGAAACAGATACAGTTACCTGTATACAAGACTGTAATCTCTTTATTTTCACTGTTTTATGGCAATTCTCTCATGTCCCTCTTCCTTCTTTTCCCCCTTCTTCTTTAACTATTTTTCTTGTGATCATGCAGGACTCAAATAACAGAGCCACAAGGGTGGCTTTCCTTTTACATATCTTTCCAGAGTTAGTGTTTTTCTTTTAATTTCAAATACTCTTTTTTTTTTTTTAATTCTTTGATAGCAAGAATTTAAAAACCAATGCTTTTATTGTGAATTATTGGGGTTACAAAAACTTCAGAAATCAAACTGAAGTCGAACCTGCCCATATTCTGTTTGCAAAGTACATTTTCTATGGAAGGTGGGGATTGAAAATTATCTGACTAATAAGAGTGAGCCTTTATTGTTCTTGTTCTTGGGAACTACTAGGGAAATAGCTGAGATCTCAAGAGACCTCTCTTGAAAGGGAAGAGGCTTAGTTGTTGACAGGAGCAGAGTGTACCAAAGAGCAAAGAGGTACAAAGTTTCCCTAGATATCTACTTAAGGCTTCAAGAAAGAGCCTGTAAAGGAAGGCCCCATGTGCCCTAATTTTTTGATAATATAAACCTTTTTTTTTTTAGTTTAGATAAATAGCAATAGGACAATAAGATACAGAATACTGAAGGAACATGCAGAATAGTTATAGCCATCAAATTTATAAAAATTGTATGTGCTGGAGAATCAGATTTTGTGACTCTCCATTCCCAACAATGTGAGGAGAAAGGGAAAATAGTTATTTCATACTAATCGGGGGAAAAGAAACACTTAACAACTGGAAAATAGAATATATTTTAAAAAAAGTCCAGATGTAGAAGTTGCACGCAATATGTTCACAATGTTTAAAAAAACACATCCTTTATCTTAGAATGGGGGGGAGTCATTGACAGTGTTCATGGGAAACAGGGAAATGAAACTGCAGTACATAAATATTATATTGAAAAACATGCAGAGAAGGAATTAGTCTTGTGCTTAACTGAACGCTGTCCAAAACAGAAAAAATATATGGTTCTTCCCTCAAGCTGATTTGACTATCTGTCATACAGTTCACAGCCCCCCATTCAGGAAGGTAGCTGAAGTAATCTGAGGAGTCTTAACTAAAAGTTAGAAACATACTTAAGCACTTGCAGAACTGGGCCGCTTCTGATCAGTCATATTATGATCCAATCTTGGATTTTGCCCTTGTTTATTCCTATGCAACCGAAAGGTTAATTAAGTTAATAATTGCTGGCAAATGTAATGAAGATTGAATCTGGTTCCAAAAAAGGTTCGCTCTGTCATAACTGTCAAAAATGTTATATTGTGGTGGGCGAAGCTTGATTTATTCTAAGAAAGCTCAATAGATTTGGACAACAGCCTCTGAACAAAGACTTGCTGGAGAATGTGAAGTGTTAACTTTTGCAAGTTAAATTGCTTACGAAATATTCTGAGCGTATTTAAGCTCATGATAGGCTTGGGGTTTTTCATAAGCATTAAAACTTGTTCCTTGGGGGGAACAGATGTGTTTTTCAGTGGTTGGCCAAAAGTTTTCTCTTTGCTTTGACAATTACTGTGTATTTCATACAGCTATATTGTGTTTTGTTGTAGGCTTTTATTTTTTCCATATTCTACTGCTGTTGTATGTGTATGTGTAATGTTTTTATGTTTAACTTAGATGGGCATGGTTAACAAGACAAAGGGAATATGCAGCAAGATTAGCGCATCTATAAAATGCACTTTATTATAATAAATGTATTTGTAAACTGTTTTTAAAAAAATAACTTATTTTAAAACAAATTGGAGGACACTAAACATGCAAAATCAAAAATCCAAAGGTCAATTAATTGCAAAAGCCAAGCGTTCTGAAAGCTGACACCCATTCAATGTGCATTATTATACAGGCTTTTATTACATCATTATATGGTTTTCTTTCTTTAGCTACTACTTTTCATGTGGAGACTGACTGCGTAATTTGTGCTGAACAAGGCATGGTCTTAAGAATCTGTGCTTTATTTTGGACTAAGTTTTGCTTCCCCATGTGGCCACTGGTAGGTAGGCGGGAGAAGGTGATTCAGGGTCAAAAAAGGAGGAAGAGGCTTTAACAGGCAGACACGGGAGTTGGATGGCACAAGAGATATAGCAGTAGCAGCCCAGGTTCTGACAGAAGAAATGGGGATGGTGTACGAATGCAAGAAGCTGCTTTGAGCCCTCCAGGTCTCATGGGGAAGGACAAAGTATCCAGATTTAATTTGCTGATTTTCTTTCAAGAAGCTCCTCTTCCTCATCAGGCCCAAACTGCTTAAAGCGTAAGTAGTTGCCAAACACATAAACAGATGTGCAACTGAGAGTTTGGAAGCAGGATCACCGGTCAAAAAGCTTGTCACTTAACACTCATGACCTCAGCTTTCCCTATCCTCTCACTTTGCTGACTGTGGGGAGGAAAGGTCAAGAGTTGATGCCTCTGTGCAAGCAGGAAACATTTCATGAGGTGTGCAAGTGCAGTATTTTCTCTTCCTTCGTAAAAAAAAAAAGAAGACAACCAGGGAGAAACGGTTTCACCACGGCAAAGTGCTAAGGGTGGGCCAAGGGGAGGTGGAGAGCTGTCCCGGAGAGATGCTCCCTGAGGACAGTGGATGCGCCGAGGGCCCTGGAGCGGGGCGCCTCCGTACCGGGGCTGACAGCCCAGAGCCCGGGCCCTCCCCTCGAGAGGGAGGGTGGGCGATGTTAGAGCTCCCCGGGGGCCAGCGAGCGCCGGGCAGGGCCGAGCAACGGCCGTGAAGGGAGAGCAACGGCTGTCAACGCACGCGGGCGGGGGCGGGGTGAGTGGGAGGCGCGGAGCGGCGCCCCTCGCTCAGCCTTTTGGGGTGGTTTTTCTTTACTTGGTTGTTGTTACCAAACCGCCGGGGAGGGAGTTTCAGACACTTCCCTCAGTTCACAGCTGCCCAGAAAGCGTAGCCGCAGCAGGACACCACTGGGTGTAACTGCCCTGTCTCACGGGGAACTCGCTCGGTCTGGGAGCGGGGCCAGGGGGTTGTTTACTGCTCTCCCCGCCGAGGCTGGCGAGGGCACCGTGCGGTACCTGTGTGTGGAGACTTGAGGCGCTCGCCTCCCGCCCAGCGCGAGCGGCGGCGGCGGCCGTTAACTGTTGACTTCCAGCCTCGCGCCCCCCCCCCCCCGCCGCTTCCCCTCCCCGAGCGGCGGCGGCGAGGAGCCGCGGCACGAGCGCTTATCGCTGCCGCTGACACGCCGCGGCACCGCCCCACCCCCTCCACTGAAGCGGCAGAGAGGAGGGCGGGGGGGGGGAGGGAGAGGAGCGTGGCTTCGCCTCCCTTCCCTCGCCCCCCCTCCGCCTCCCTTCTCTCAGCCAATCGGCGCGGAGGAAAGCCCTCGTGCCGCTGACGCCCCCACGGGAGCCCCCCTTTTAAAATAAAGCGGCGGCGACGGGTCACCCCTCGGCGCGGCGGGAAGAGGGGGGTGCGCGTGTGGGGCGGGCGCGAGCGAGCGGCGGGGCGGCCTCGATCGGGTACACACACACACACACACACACACAGGCAGGCAGGCAGAGCGCCGCAGGATGCCCGCAGCTCCCGCGGCGAGGGGCTGAGGCGGGCGGGGGCCAAGAGGTCGCGAGGAGGAGGAAGGCGGGAGCGGCGCGCGGGGAGGGTCTCGTGCCCGCTCCGCCGCGCGGCTGAGGATGGCGCCAGTGAGCGAGCAGCTGGCCCCGCAGGGTGCGGCGGACCCCGCCGCCGCCCCCCTACCCGGCCCGCCGGCGGCGGCGGCGGTGGTGGAGCCGCGGCGGGAAAACGGCGGCGAGTGGTGCCCCGGGAGCGGCAGCCCGGCCGCGCCGAGCGGCGAGAGCGGGGCCCAGCCCCGGGCGGCGACGGAGGCCCCCGCGAGCGCGGGCTGCCCCGGGAGCGCGGCGCCTGAGCCCCCCGAGGGCGGCTGGGGCTGGGTGGTGATGCTGGCCGCCATGTGGTGCAACGGCGCCGTCTTCGGCATCCAGAACTCGTGCGGGGTCCTCTTCGTCTCCATGCTCCAGCTCTTCGGCGGCGGCGAGGACAAGCAGCTGGCGTTCAAAACAGGTGAGGGGCGGCGAGGGAAGGGGTCGGGGTGACTTCCAGCCCTTTCCGCCTCGGACCTCCCCCGCCCCCAGCCCGGGCGGAGAAGGTGTCCCGGGCGGAGAAGCTGCCAGCTGTGCAGCCGCTCCGGTTGTCAGTGTCCGTGCCTCGCAGGGCTGTCAGGGGCGGCCTGCGGCGTGGCCGAGGGGGCGGCTGCGGCTGCTGCCCGTCCCGCCTCCCTGTCCGCAGGCAGCGAGACCCCTCGGGGTGGGAGGGCCGGGCTGGAGCCTGCCCCAGCGCAAGCACGTGGGGCTGGGCTGAGGGACTCGAAAATACTCGTTTAATCGAGGCGAAGAGAAGCTCCTCTCTGCGAGGGTGTGCGCTCGCAGCCGTGCCCCAGAGGCAGGGCTCGGGGCAGCAAGCTCCTGGGACATCGGGGGAGAAGCTGCAGGGAGAGAAGCAGGTGTACTCTGACTCCTTCCACAGCAGCATTTTTAGGCACCTGTCATCGTGCATTATGGGAAAAATGCATACTCTTGGTGCCAGAAAGTTTTATTCCCCCGCCCCCCTTAGCCTAATGATTAGTCTAAATGATTAATTAACAGAAGGCTATAGTGGCACTTAAAATATGTCAAGAATGGGCTTAACAGTTGCCAAGACCAGCATTTTGATGTGCAGATTTACTGCTGTAACCAATATCTCAAAACTCACCAGTAAAGTTAATGATGTTTACTAAACTCTAAAGACATAACAGTACTATCACAATCAAATCTCCACTCTGCCATTACTAATCTAAATCATTCTAGACACATAAGTGTCAATTAATTCAAAGGTGAGCATGTATTCTATTTTATTTTATGTAAGTTTGCTTTGAAAAGTGTCTTGTGCTTTGACTTTGTAAATTGAGGAAATGCAGTTTTTGGCTCTCACAATAATAACGAATTAATAATTATAATAATTTATTATAGTAAATAATAAAGTCGGCTTATTTAAAAGGCAGCTTACATATTAAAATAAAATTAAAAAAACCCAAACATTGTCTTTTATGTTTTTGTTCCTTACTAAAAAAAGGTGTTTCAGCTACATAGCCCTGCAGAGGTGTAAGCCTTTTAGGAAACTTTCTCAGTAGAGTGGTGTTACAGACCTTTAAAAGGGTTTTGAAATTTATGTCTTCCTTAATATCAGGATAAGTGGGCCTAAAGTTGAGGTGTAGGAGGAGACAAAGAAGCTAATTTTTCTCCCCTGACTTAATAACAATATTTTTGTCTGAAGTAGAAAACCAGAGCAGGTGTTTAGACTGAAGTAAGACAGCTGGAAGGCTGTGGTGGAGCATTAAGTGATGCGCTCTCCAGCATTTGAACTGTTTGTGGTGATGTATGAGGTGTATTGCTCAGTGTTCTTGAGCTGGAAAGATGGGAAGCTGTGTATGTCTACATATCAGGTGTGGCAATGCCTGCTTCAGAGAAGGGAAGTGCATATCCAGAAGTAGGTGCTGAGGCTCCTTAGCCTGTACAGGAGAAGAATGAGGTTGCTCAGAGGAGGTGCTGTGAACACTTGCATACTGACCTGGGAGCCACTGGCCAGCCAGAAGTGCAGAAACACATGGGTGGTTGATACTCTGTGTGTTCATGGTACAGAGGTGTAATTGCTTTTCCTGAGGATCTGGTTCTCTAGTAAACGATCTCTCAAAATAGTTGTCTTGTACTTAAAAAAAAAAAAAATTGACTTTTAGGTAATAGTGCAGTAGTCAAAATAATCAACAAGAGGAGGATTGAAATTACTATCTCTTACCTTCTAGAAGAGTAATTGCACCACTGGTGTTTAAGTGAGGTGAGACTGCAGGTGTGCTCCACCCATGTTTTTGAAAATTTGCCCAACTGCAGAAAAGAGTGGGGGAAAAAAAAGGAACCTGGCTTTAGAGCCTAGTTTTACATCCTGCTCAGAAGAGCAGGAAGAGTTCCAAGTCCTGGATGCAGCCAGCACCTCCTGCATCACTTTCTCTTTTTTATTTTATTAACAAAAAAAAGAAGCTACAGCTGCATTTTGTTTTGCTCTGTCAATGTGCTCTGCTTTGGGTAATGCAATTACAATGCTTTTTTAAATCCAAATGGGTTTAAGTTGGGGGAAATAGCCTGAGATAGCTGCCTTGACTAGATGACTTGTGTGCATGTGAAGGGGGAGGACTGCAAATACTAAACTGCCTCCTGTAAATAGCAGAACAGCAGATAAAAAGGTGTCCTTCCTTTTAATACCTGAAAGTACCCTAATGAGTCCGGGCACCATAAGGGCTAAGCAGTAGCTGTCAAACGGGACTTTTTGTTCCTTAATGTTGAACTTCATCACCTAGAAACTGTTTGTCTGCTGTTTTTTTATCTTGTTGAAGATAAGACCAAGAGTGAACTGAACTAAACAAATTCTGATACAATATTTAGCTTGCCATAAAGGGGAGCTATGATCAGAAATGGCAAATTGCACTTAGTGTAGCTCTTATGGAACACTGATGGATTAGCTGGCATGCTGTAGAAAGAAAGAGTGACTAATGGGGTAAAGTCAGTATGATTTTGGTGTTAGAGAAAACCCTAGCCTGATCATTCCTGTGGTATTGATTATAGTACTTAATCTAGTCTCTTGTGTTCGGACTGATTGCAACTCAAAACTGGCAGTGGAAACTGAGTCTGAGTCAGGTTTAACGCATTTGAAAACAGGGATTTGTAATGAAAGTTTTCTTGCTGTGTGATTTTTGCTTTGGAAAACAAAGTTTAATGTTCTAACCCTTCTGAAAAAAATTATTTCTTTAAAATCTGAAATGCTGATTTTTGAGAGGCATGAATATTCCAGATAATATCTCCTGGGACCCCAGGTGTCTGTGGAATCTTGCAGTTGATCTAGAATACCACAGAATTCAACTCTTTTTAACTACAAGATTACTTAGCTGTTGCCAGAAGCATATGTGTTGCCAGAGGTTTTTGTGTGCCAGCTCTTTTGGGACCAGCCAGTAGTTGTCTCTTGCCTGGTGTTTTCCTCAAAAAGAGGAATTAAGTAGACTATAGTACATGCTATTTTTGTTATCTCTTAATAACATTCTGTAATCTCTTAATAATGGATGCCTACCTCTATGTAAGGCAGAATGGGAGGGAATTAAGTAATCACAGTATGTGCTATTTTTGTTATTTTTTAGTAGATGGATGGATATTTATCAGTATGAAAGGCAAAATGGGAGGAGGCAGAAGGGAGGAGGATATAGTCAAGACTCTGCCTTGCAGATAAGGAGTGGAAGGAACCAAAAGTACAGGCAAGGCAGCGAGGCTGTGTCCAGAATGCAGCATCAGCACTGGATAAATAAGATGAATAACTATAATTAACATTGTTGCAGTGTTTAGGAGTGTTAATGGAAAAACTTGTGCTGTGGGTTATAGAGGGTTCACAAATTTCTTCAAGGGGCATCTAATTATAATTCATTTTTTATGAAAAATTTTGAACATAACTAGTATACAATATTTTGGTATTCATATTAGTAAAAAGCTCATTTCTTTGCTTATGTAGTGCACTATATAAGCATTTCCGTTGTTTGCTTGTGTAGCCAGTTTTTTTGTTCAAAAGCTAATTGATGCACAACTACAGAAGAGGAAAAGCCCCCAACATAAGTACAGAACTTCTAGAAAGATGTGCCTGATGTCTCAGGAAACTATTCTGTTCATTGTTTATAGCTCATTGTGTTTGAGGAACAAGTTGGGTGGAAAAACACAATGGCAATGAAATACGGGAGGCTCTTAGTCCTTGGAAATAGGGCAGACCTAGTAGGCCTCTAGCATTCAAACGTGGTTGTAGTCTGATTGTCCTTGAAGGGGAAGGATCAGGCCCCGGGCCCAGTCCAGGTTCTGGCAGGAAGAGCACTTGGTTCCTCTCCCTGTTGGCGTTGGCACAGAGGAATGTGGAGCATTGAGCCAGCCCCCGTGTTACCTCGGTTAGAGATCTGGCGTGTGAGCCCTATCTAGTCCTGTGTTGTGCTCTTTTGATAGATGCCTCTACTATGTAGGTTTTTGTGTGTGTATGTACACATACCCGTTTTCAAAAGGCAAATAAATACTAGGATACTAGTGGCAACAGAGAAAAATACTGGGTTTTATTAAAAAAAAGGGAGATAAAAATACTAGTTCTCCTAGTTTAATGACTCCTCTTTCTATGATTTACAATGCTGGTTCTGTAATGCCACTGGGTTATTCTCTGAATGTTTGTTCATCTTCACTTGTACAAATAGCCCTGCACAGTGAGTATATACTGTTACTACTGTTCTGCATCCTCATGTTTGTTTTGTGTTAGCAAGTGTTATTAGAAGACAGTGCATCAGCTGGCCTGAACTGGTTATCTGTGTGCTTGTATGTGTTTACCTTGGTTTGACTTTGTAAGGTGCAGCCTTTGGTGATGTATCTGGATATCAGAGTGATTGATAGTTCTTTGAGCTGGCTTAACACCATCAGCACCATTGGGACTCTTGGAGCTGGATTGCTGCGGGTCCGATAGGGCAGGGAGGAGAATTCTACCTTTGCTGTCATATCCAGGCCATAACTCAGATACTGTGAAAATGATGTTGGATGACTGCAGAGATCTACAAGTGTTGAGAACAAGTGAACCACTACCATATATGGTAACTTAATTTTGCTGAGCAGGGCTGGCTTTTTAATTTAAAAGGACAGTTTGAAGCTGAGAAGTTTTTCCTTTGTTCTTTCCTTGAATCTTTTGCTATCTTCCTGAGCTTTGCTTCAGAGAGAAAACCACCATCAGCAATTTTGTTATCATTCAAGACCTTGTTCTGTAACTGTCCTTCAGAACCACACTTTCATCTCTAATTCTATGGAATGTGGTTTCCAGCAAATTGGGAAGCTTGGCAAGCTGGAACTATGTCACATGGTTTATGACAGCAGTTGACTTTTTCTTTAAGAAGAAATAAATCAAATTTGGAACATAGAAGTTATCAGAGCACACAACTGTAATTTGTGTGAGGTACAAGAAAGCATGCTACTATATAGCAGTTTGGTCAATAAGGATTACATTGCAATGAAGGATGTAGTTCCACAAAAACTTGGACCGATGGATATCGGTGCTGCTGTAGCCTGTCTCCCTTCCCATGTTTGTGTGGCCATTGAAACCAGTGCAGGGAACCAACAGTGGGAGCAGATTGGCTGAAAACTAATGTGATGTGAAAGTAACGATTCATTTTATTCAGCTGCAGTCATATTTTTGTACTCTTTTGACCTGGCTTTGTGATTATAAATATGTATGTAAATGAAGGCTCTGGAGTAGTTGAAATTATGACTGGGTCAAACTGGAAAGTTGAAGGTAGTTTCTTTAGTATGCTGTCTCTCTTTAGGACAGAATAGTTAATACCACTACTGTTTATGCGTACACACATGCACATATATCTTTGCGTCCAGCTCTGGAGCATTTCTCTTGTACTCTTGATAACTAGTTTGCAGACTGATTAGCCTTGTGCCTGCTAGTTAGGTTGTCTTTTTGTGTTTTTCTTGTTGGAATTCACATTGTTTAGACCTCTTCCTGTTCCAACTGCAGATTTAACTTGCAACAAGTTGCTTAATTAGGGAGCATAATCTTCCTAATGTGTCTGAAAGCTAGTTACCAGTTTATTTTTATGGGCTTCTTTAGAGGCAGTACTTCAATTTCACAGGATTGAAACATCCCTATAAAATTCTAAAGACGGCTGGCTATTGCCACCACTCTGTATTAAATGCATGTGCCTCAAGTTATGAGCTTTTGTGTGCTGCCTTTCAGACAAAACTGCATCCTCTAAAATCTCCTTCAATGAAACCCACCTAAATACTAAGTTTTTACTGTACTTTATTCATGAGGTGAAAAGTTGGATGAAAGCAAAATGCTATTGAATGTCCTGCAATTTGCTGTTAGTGTAACCTTATAGTAAAGATGAAGTTCTCTTAAAGCTATTATATTGTTACAACACTAAAAAGCTAAATGTAGTTAGTGCCTGCTTGTAGCTATGCTAATCTGTTACATGCATCAAAGTAATGAAAGAGTTCTTAAAAATGAGGTTAAAATAGTTTAAAACATCTTTAAAAAATTAAGTGAAAGTGTTAAAATGAAACTTTATTTTTGGCTTATTTTTTATTCATAAGAGAAATGCCTTGTTTGATGGTTCTTAAGATAGTGTTAAAACTGACTGTTTTTCAGTCTCATCCTTAAACGGCAATTTCTAAAGGGTGTGTGTAAAATTTTTTGAGTGCTCTCATTTGTAATCCAAGTAAGCAGCAGTATCATGTGGTTAGACTGTTCTGCAGATGGATGAAGACTCAAACTTGGTTTGATTTCCAAGTAGCAGAAGAAACTTTTTTGTCCTTCATTTTGAAGATACTTTATTTAGATGGCTTGCGGGTCTGTCATCTGCCATTTTGCTTTCAGGTAAAGCAGCTTGGGACTTGTGTGTGTATATATATWTTTTTTTTCGTGTGTGTCTCCTTATGTCTTTTCCTTGGATAAATCTTTCAAGTCTTAACAGTTTTGTTCCATGTGGAACATTTTTTGTACGCAAGTTAATATTTTTTTCTTTGTTGTCATCTCTGATGCTTCTATAACCTTCTGTAATATGGAGAAGAAAGGTGCTGTATGTCATATTCCAAATGAGGCTCTGCTGTTTCATGGCATGACATGATGTACTGTGATGACATTGTGCTATCTAGTTTGCGTTATTTACATAACCTAATGTTTTTCTTGCTGCTTTTTATTAATACCTGCATTCAGTGGAGTTTAGTTGACTTTAAAGTTTTCCAGTGTGCATTGCTCCTTACTCTTCAACTTTGTTTTGTTTAATTGGTCCCTGTAGTCTGTTTAGTGTCGTTGTCTTCATCCATTTTGGCTACCATTCTTTGAAGTTCCTCAAATCCCTTCCTGATTTTTGAGTTAGCCTAAATAACTGCTGTCTAAAGAGGAAGTTAGCAAAATGTATATGTTTATTAATAGATCCTCTTCTTAGACTTAGCAAGATGTGCTTGGTGCTGTTTGCCTATCCATAAAGAAGATTTCATTTTAACTTAGTCTGCTTTGCCTCCAGACACTTTAAGTTTCATGATAATATTCTGTCTCTCTTCTCATGATTTGATTTCTTTAGCCTCTTGAGAGGTGTGTTGTTAAAGGCCAACCTGAAATTTAAATGTTACCRGTCTCTCTTCCTTTTATTCAGTTACTAGTTTTGCATGAAGAAATGCAGTGGACTGTTCTCAAACTGTTATAGCATAATTTGTCTATTTATTCTTTTAGCCAGTTTGAGTTAATTCAGTAATTACAGATAATAACAAAAGGGTTAATGTTGTAGCCTCTCTGCTTGGAGCAACATCTGCTAGAGCAGGCTGCTGAGGACCTTGCCCAGTTGGGTTTTGACTGTCTCAAAGGATGGAGACTCCACAGCCTCTGTGGGTGACCTGTGCCAGTGTTTGACCACCCTCACAGTAAAAAAGATTTTTCTTATATTTAAATGGAATTTCCTGTAGTTCAGTTTGTGCCCATTGCCTCTTGTCCTTTCACTGAATACCACTGAGAAGAGTTTGGCTCAGTCTTTTTTTTTTTACTTCCTCTCCTCAGGTATTTATGCACACTTATAAGATTCCCCCCTGAGCCTTTTCTTGAGCCTGACCAACCCCACCTCTCGGCCTCTCATCGTATGTCAGATGYTCCAATTCCTTGATCACCTTTGCAGCCCTTTGCTGGATTCACAGTAATAAGCAGACTACCTGCTCCTCCTTCAGCACAGTTGGGGGTTCAGACTATTGAAGCTTCAGGGTCTTGGAGAAGATAAAGTCAATCTCTTTCTTGTCATCTCCGATGCTGTGCAGTGTGCTGACCTCCTCCCACGTTTCCTTCACTTACTCCACCAGCACACACCTCCTGCAGGCAAGTAGTCTGGCTCCTGCTGCCTCAGTGAGGGGCCCCAGACCTGCTTGGATGCAGCCTCCCTCAGGAGCACAGTCTGTGTCGGCACCTATGGTGTGACAGGGACAATTGCTCCACTGGTTGCTGGGGACTGTGCCCTGTGGCACCACCACGGCTGAGCAAGTGTTTGCTGTTCTGAGAAGAGCTGCTGGCCCTCTTTGGAATGCCCTGCTGTTGGCTGACTGCCGTGCAAACTGCTGTGTCTGGCTGCCTTGGCTGTGCTGTTGGAGCTGTGCTCTAGGCCAGGCCCTGTCATAATGTGAGGGTTCAACAGTCATATGAAATTTAGTATTTAATGTTTTCTAAGTTTTATAAAGATATTATTTACTATTTGAAGAGCTACATGCAGATAATCTTACCTGAGGAACTGAGTGGCAGTTCAGGTTTAGCTGTAGAATTGTTATACTCTTGGAAACTATCCTAATCTGTATTTCAATTCCTCATTTCTAGATTTATGGATTAGTTTATTAATACTTATAAAACATTTGGGAATTGGTATAAGTATTTGATCAGTCACATGAATAAATGTTAAGAAAATTTTGTAATTGGAACTCTTGATATTTTCTAGCCTTTTACTTTTAAACAAAATGTGTGTTAAAAAAAAAACCCACTTCAGTTTAGTTTTCAGAAATAACTATATAAATCTTAGTCTGGATTTTTAAGACAATTTTTTCCAAATCTTTATGTAATGTAACATCATCGTAGCAAAGAGAAGGGTTTGTTGGTCTGAATTATGAATAAAAACTTCTATTAGAATCCTACACCTCAAAGATCATGCTTTGAAATGAGAGGAATATTCATAAAATTCTACCTTCCATTGCTGTATGTTGCTAAGGAAAATAAGGATTTTYAGTAAACATTGATCTATAATGCTTAGCAAGTAATTGTCTAATTTGAAATTGCTTCTGCTCTGTGAACTACAGGGAAGGAGTTGTACTGATTACTTGCATCCGAGCTAATGTAGCACTGATAATGTAACTGCTTTATTTTAGAATACCCATTGTGGCAGAAGGAATAATATAGGTTCCTTCATATATCTTCCACAAAGTTTTTATTCTTTTGTTTTGTGAACACACATGGTTAATGCAGCCTTAGTCTACTGCAGTTTAACCTTCAGCAAATATGTACAGAAAGGATAATTCTATGAGAAAACATTCCCTTGTGATCTTACGTTATCTGTTTTACTTCCAGAAATCTAATTTAGTACAATAATAGCAGCTCTGTTTTATATCCTGCCATTAATTTTCATGGGAACTGGATAGGAATGACTTGTTCTAATAGCTAAGTTAGAGTAGCAGCCCTTTAGCAGGGATGGGACCAATTTAAAATCATCAGTGTTAGTTCCCAGACACAGGAACGGATTACTGCGATGTTGAGCCCAGCCTCTTGCTGTTATCAGCAGCATGTCTATAATCCCATGGAACATGGTCTCCGTTAGGTGGTGGGGTTGTATTTGGGCTGCAAGTTGTAAAGCAACTTTCTTGTTGCCTTTTTGCTGTAATAAACAGAAGTAGTGAATTCTTTGGCTATCTTCTGCACTGTACTTTGTTCAGTAGAGCTGTACTTTATGTATATGTTTAAAGTACCTCAGAATAATTTTTTCTTTTGCATTTTTTAAGAATGTGTGTGTGTGTATATATATATGAGGAATAATAAATAATTTAAAACATGCTAGCTATTAATTTAATTCCCTTAATCTCTAACTATTTTCCTCTTGCAAATGACTTGTAAAATGGGCAGTAAGGATTGTCTTCTGGCTCACGGTCTGGGTTTTAGCCATTTTTTCAAGATGCTTCAATAATGAGGTTCTAAGTAGAAAATGTGTTGGGTAAGTACACAGAAAACCTTTCTAGTTCATTGTAAAGAAATATGTTGATACCACAGTTGACAGATTTTTAAAATATTTAATAATTTTAACTCTATTTTATCAACACTGTAACTCTGAGCAAGTATAAAACACTATGGTAGAATGTCCTAAATAAACAGTGATCTTTAAGCTTTCTGCTTCTGCAGTCTGGAAGGAATGAACAGTCCTTTCTTTTGGAACAAAACACAGCTTTGATAATTGCAAGTTCATTATATGATGACCAGGAACAGTGTTCTTGTGTACAAGGTAAGAAAGCTGCTCTTTTGCAAAAAAAAAAAAAGTCTTAACTACAACACCAAAAAGGGATTCTTCTAATTAGAGAAGTCCCAGTTTGGGCTCTTACTGTATTGCATTGAACGCTTAAGAGACAAAGAATTCAAGAAGAAAAGAAAAGAGAATGTGAGTATTCATTAAAAAGTGATCCTTAGTGAATGTTGAAATGGGCCTTATCTTTGGAGGCTTTTGTCTGTGCTGTCTCTGGTATTGGCACTCCAGAACCCCCTGCTGTCCTTGGACTGACTATTGTGACTCTGTCCTGTTTACTTTCTATCTCCAGGCATGTACCATCCCCACGTCTCTTAAGGTGCTGCTTAGTTTGCTCTAGACTAGAGTCTGGATGGCAGCTAGGCAGTATACAGAATGAACAGCTGAACAACAAGGACACTGGTGTAAAACAGAAACCAGTTTGGTTTGCCCAAGGAGGCTTGTATCTCCTATCAAAAGAATCAGAAGTACTGAGTGTTCTTGGGCCACACAGCCAGGGCTTACTTGGACAGTAACCTGATCCTGTGTTATAATTAAACGTGCTGGAGAACATGCTGGGATTGGAATAATCTCAGTGGGTTACATAGGTGAGACTGAAAGCCTACTTATTGTCAATTTGCTCCATGTTTAGCACATACTGTAGTAGTTTCAGAGTGGTTTGAACTGGTTGATAACATCAGCTGCTATATAATGCTGCTTATTCTTTTGAGAGGAAAGAAGGTGTGGTAATGGTGCTTTACCTAAAGATGCTATTAACCTCAAAGCAAGTGAGACTGAAATCGAGAACCTGAACTATGGTGGATATTTTGGACATGTGTCAGTGGTATGTGTCATGGTTCAGAGTTACAGCCTTCTCAGAAAGTTGATGTAGTGTTGCTAGATAACATTTTCTTCAAATATTGAGTGTACAATTTATATGATGACTTTTGGGTTCTCCTTCAATTCATTTGTGAAAATACTGCCTGTGGCCCCTTGAGTTCATTGGTTTAAGTTGTCATGTGTGTGACAAAACTGAAGGTGTGTACTTTAAAGAAAGCCTTTATGGTTTTGGCACATAAAAGCGAATTTAAATTGCCCTTTGTTCTTTTATACTTTCAAGTAATGTCCTATCTTTGAAATATTTATGTAGCATAGGCTCTTCAAAACCCAACATTGCATTCCAAACTTGAAAGAAATTAGAACTCTCAACTTATTTCTGACACTGCTGGGTGCAGGCAGCGATCTAGAAAATTAAATCAACACTAGGAAGTTTTCTGGAAGCTTAAATAAAATGTGCAAGCTTGAGATGTGTTTTCTAATCCTATCAGAGCAACCCCATTTTTTACAAATGGAAGCATGGAGCATTAACAGCTTTTTACACCTCTGTACATATCAAAGTCTTTTGTTCATAGTGCAGCAGTTTAATGAACATTTAGTTTCATGCAGTGAAATCACTGACCCTTGAAGGTGTGTGTGGGGGGACAGGGACAGAACTGGGTAGCTTAGTGGGAAGGCTGGAGTAGAACTGCACAAAATCAGTATGGATAACGTTAGCCTTTGTATGCACAGTCAGAAGTTTAGTCAGCATGACCCAACTCTGGTGTTCTGGATTTTTATTGCTTTTCCTAATATTAGGCAAAGAAAACAGTATGTTGCATGCAATTCATGCTGCCTCAGAGTTGTAAAACTGATTTGCCTATGGAAATATTTTCAAGAAATGTGACAAAATGCTTTTGTAAGCTTCTAATTTCAAGTAGTGTTAATTCTGAAATTAACACTATTTAGTGCATTTGTTTTTCAGACATTATACCACATCTTTTGTACATGTGGTATAATACATTTAATTTACGATTAATGTATGTTATTTGACACAAGTTCAGTCTCTATCAAGGTCTGTGACAAAACAACTGTATATTGTAATAATACTTTTTTTTTAGCTGAACATGTATTATTTCAGCAATTGGTCAAAATATTTTTAAGTATTTTGTAAATAATCTAGCTGTATTTATTAAGTATAATGGTATTGGGAAGATACAGGTAGGGACAGGCAGATACCCTACAAACTACTTTGCTGCTTGTTCTTTGGGATACTGTCATGGCTGCCTCTGAGCAACTGAGATTTCTTTCCTGTTTTATGAAGTATCCTGCCTACCAGTCTTCTAGGTGCATATTTTCCTGATCAGGGTAGGTAAGTGTGGTGCTATAAACAGTAAATTTAAAAGCCAGGTGAAAAATTTTATCATATCTTTAAGACTGCCTACAACTGGACCTATGTGGTTGTTCTGGAGTTTCAGACAAAAAGAATGTAGATTCTTAATGTGAGAGCATTCCTGTAGGTTTCAAATTAAGGATCAGAATGAAAAGGATACAAACTTAATTTCAAGATGAAAATTTGCTGCAAGTTTTACATTGCCTTCTGAAGGTGATAAATCTTAGCATTTCTCACAGCTTTTTGTTTATAAGCAGTGAGGATTCTGTGGAAACTTTGAGTGCTAGCTCTTTGGGATAGGAACTCAGCCTAAGAGATTGCTGGTCAGTGTTTACTGTGCAGAAGATGTTGGTATTATAGACAGTATTCTTAGAATGGAAAGGCTTTCATTGTTTTTATCAAGACATTGCTTTAAAAACAAGGTTAGAGCTCTGCTTTTCTTTAGCTTTTGCAGAGCTCTGTAGAGCACTGCATGAACTGTTCTGTAATTCCTCTTCAACATACTTAT
The DNA here is from genome assembly GCA_035582835.1 of Phoebastria nigripes. NCBI lineage: Eukaryota > Metazoa > Chordata > Aves > Procellariiformes > Diomedeidae > Phoebastria > Phoebastria nigripes. The sequence goes on from JAYKAV010002985.1 coordinate 182,089, forward strand.
TTCTGTTTTTTCTAGAAGAGAACAATTTCTGTGACTGAGATACCACAGCTTGGGCATAATGGCTTAAAACCTGGTCACTGGTTTTCTTTTGTGTTGTAGACTAAAATCTGAAATAGAGGAGGCTCAATGGACTTTAACAGATAATTAAGTGTTGGTCATATTTAGCCTTAGAAATGGCTAGTAACAGTAATGTGGACAAGGTGACTAGTTTGYGAATTTCTGGCTGGTGTGATTGTAGCTGATTAGTAGATTTACTTGATCTTCTCAGAAATTAAGTAAATAATTCTTTTTTTTTCTTTTAAGACATTAAATGCTAGATTTTGTCCACACAGTTTTTAGCACTGTTTCCTGTGTTATAAACCAGTGATGATTCTGATCAAATACATATTAATATACTTAAGAATCAGTCCTGATAATATTTCCTGTTCTGGGGCTTAAGATACATCTTTGACTTTTGCTCTGCATCCTGCTTAATAGATATGTATAAATTTAACAACATGTTACTTATATGACCTATTTGACATAAAAGCCCATAAACCCTTGAGCTAGAGGAGGGGGAGAGGTTGCCCTCTAACAATCACTGTATCTTGTATATACCTTATCTGTTTCCTAACAAGCTATAGACCCTCACTGCCTAATCTTTATTTTCAGCAAAGGCAGTGCGTCTGCTCTGTAATGCAGGGCCCTCCATCAGTTTGCAAGCTCTACCTTTTCTTAACTTTAGATTTCCTGATAGAAGAATCATAAGGGCCGTAAACTAACTGTTTTTCTCTCAGGCTCCCCATGCCATTACTCCCTGTCTTGTGCACAAACTCAGAGCTTGGGAGTGTGATCAATTAATTTTAAGGTAATCTTGCCACTAAGTGTGAAATTGCATAATTAATACAATTCTTCATTTTCTTGAGTAAGTGCCTGTAGTGGCCACCCTTTTAATGAATTGTTGAGTGTAGCTTTGTATAACACAGGCATTGATTGAGGAATGGATTGGGGCAGTGCATGGATGTTTACTGGGAATCTAAGAGGTGGTTAGAGAATAGCTTAGCAGTGTTTACACAAAGACAGTTGAAATGAGGGGAGTTTGGGACTAGTGTAAATGCAGAGGAAGGAAGAAGGACCCTCCACCAATTGTTAGGGCTGGTGAAGAAGAGATCAAAGGTAAAATCAATCTGCTTATTTTAAAGGTAGGACATGTCTTGTTAAGCCACCCTCTAGTGAGAATGCTGCATCCACACAGATTTATTTGCTTGATTATATAAGCTCTTGTCTTCCAAACTGACTTGCACTGCTTCTGATTACAGCTATGCTTTGCTGTTGGCATTGTCATTTGTTTTAGGAGTTACTTTTTGTCTTTAGCTACTCTCTCCATTTTTTTAATGAAGTAATTTCATAATTGTAAAGCCTTTTTCTACATGCAATTTGGTTTAGCTTAGACAGGCATAGGTCCTTTGAAATTCTGTAAGTAATAAATTTCAGTTTAGTAAGACAAGGATATCACAAATGTTTTGTGATAGAAAACAGTACCATAGGATTTTAGAGCTAGTCTGTTCATATGCTTGTCTCAATTTAAGGAGTATCAGTTTGGAAGTATTATAGTTGCATTTTTGCCCGCAGTAGTTATTTCTGGCATGTACTAAAATCATAAATAGGTAAACTATATATAGTTGTTCTCTTCCTTGCCTTTCTTTTTCCTGTTTTTATCTGGGTCACTATGGGACTGTTGAAGCAAATGTGATGGTTGAAGGGTTTTGTTGTGTTCTGAAAGGCATGATATGTACTGAGGTGCAATGCAGCCTTCCTAAATGGCACTGGTGCTAATCATTCGGTGATGCTTGGCATCACACTGGATCAGTAATGTGCATTTTGCTTTTATTGGTGTTTTTTCTTTTGCCTTGCTCTGCTTGTCTGTTTTGCTGTACTGGAATGTTGGGTGACACAGGTGTTTTCAGCTAGTGATGCAAAATGTGCAAGAGTGATGTTAACACCAGGAGAGAATTGGCAAGGTATGGGATTCAACTTGTAGATTATAGTAGATGGAGATCTAGTCCATACATTCAGTGGAATCTGGAGAGTTACTCAGCAGGGCAGATGCAGGCTTCAACTTCAGGGTGGGCTGAAACTCTGTGGTTTACCTTAGCTGTGCTGACTAGATCTCCACTGACTCTAGTGGGAGCTTTGACTCCTCACTCACACAGACATCTACACTTGGGTTCTTTAACATGGAAGTTGAATCCAACTCCAGGTGTCCTGTATTGACCCCAAACGTTTCATTTTTGTTGGTGGGCACAACAAAAAATACTGTTATACACTTGTGAGTACGTGCTACATCTGTACTGTCTTCGCTCTAACAGTATCCACGCTCTGACGTGCACACCAGTCAGTGCCTGCTAGTTAGAGATCACATTTACAAACCCAGTTAGTTGGATCTTTAGGGGTTTTATTGTCAGAGTTATCTTCCCTTTTTAAGGTTTATTAGAGCCTGATAAGATCAGTACAGAAAACAATGCCCCATAGAACTGTTAGCTCTGATGTTGTATGTAGTTACTAATTTAGCTGTATTTGCTGAACTGTCTTCCACGTGATGTTGTATGAGCTTCAGCCTCTAATTGCTCTAGAATTTAGTTCGTGTGCATATGGAAAACAGGCTGATGCTGAGTTTCTGTGGCCAATGCTTTTGTGTGATTCTGTTCCTCAGAAGTAAAGGTAAATTCATCTTGTAGTTGGAATGCTTAAATTTGTTTATATAGCTCCCAACAGTTAGACTATAATTGTAGGTGCTGCATTATTTTCAGCCGTTTCCAAATGAGGCAGTTATAGGCAACTTTTCCAGGCATGATTGTGGCCAGTGGTTTGTTGATGTGCAAGGTTAAGCTACACAGAAGAAAAAAATCAATGTGAACACATCAAGAAAGATAAAGTAGTTTACCAGCCAACATTGGTAGACTTCTAAAGTGTGTTCTCAGAGGCAAGATACAGCTGCTCAGTGTGATCTTTTTTTTTTTTTTTTTTGCCTCTAACCTTTCTGTTTCCAGTTTTGATCTTGGCAGGATTACAGAGCCCCTGGCATACATAGAGGCCAGACAGTTAGTTATGTCCCGTCTCTGGGAGAGGGAATTCATGCTGAGCCCCACATTTGGTAGGAGCTGGAAACTGAAAATTGCTTCCTCTCTGAAGCAGTGTGTTGCTTCTCTGAAAGTTGTCATGGTGGGGCATAATGCTTTGCCAAAGTATCTGGGAGATGCCAGCTGGTATCTGCCAGTCAACTATTTTTTTTTAATTTTAAAGTGTTGGCTGGGCTAATATGCTATTTGAGACTTTTGGTCATGTGTTAATTATATCTCATGAAGATGACCAAATACTTAAATGAAGTTTGGAGTTTTTTAGGAGGAAACTGTCTAATAAGTAAATTAGCTGACTAGGATTTAGCTGGATATAAGCAAATACAAGTGGAAGCATTCCAGTAATGTTTTCTTATTCTAAGGAAAACACTTAAGAAAACATTGTAGCAAATATAACTTGAAAGGACACAGATTATAACATAGAATTTGTAGATACTTTTGAGTTATGTTGGTATTTCAAGTTAGAACAACAACTGAAAAACTGAATCTGAAAGCCTAGATGTTATGTATGCTGATCTCTTGATGTAAAAAATTCTGATTATGTTCACATTGGTACTCACTTTTACATATGCTGAATATGTATTATATATTAAAATGTTTCTATTTTGTTTTTATCATTTATTTAACTTGTGCATTCTACTTTTTTTTCTGTAATGCTTTCAGTTTCTCTGAAAATAGACTGTTGGAATAGCATGCTGCCTAGTTTTGGCTTAAACAGGTGTAGGCAACCAGCGGCACTCCCAAGGTTCTGCATGCAAATGAAGGGCCACTTCTTTCTTTTCTTAACATTTATTGTCTGTTTATGGGCAGCATCTGGAAAGGTCACTGCTGCCCTATTAGAAAATGGCTTGAAGAGTATTTTAGGTTTTTTTATTTCTGAAATTGCTCTCTCTTCCCCTTAAGTAAGAATGTTATCTAGACAATTCATCTCAAGATTTTGTTTTGTTGATGTTGATCTATAGCAGCAAGATGTAAGGTTTCTGACTTCCTGTATGTATCAGGTCTCAATAATTTACTGATGCGAATTGCCACTATGAAGCACTGGTTTCTACAGTTTCTGTAGCTGAGTTGTTTGCAATCGTTTGCTTTTCTGAGCTCTAAAACCACGGAAGAAATGCAGGAAAATGGAATTACTCTTCTGTTATTTTACTAGTTTTGCTATTATTCTTATTACATTTACTTCTACATTCCTCATATTAAATGAGGTAAAATGCTCTCCATTTTCAATCGGAAAGAGGGAAAGGTAAAAGTAACACTTAATCCAATTAATGTATTTTCCTGCTCTGATTCATTGTGATGACTTAGCATCTGGTAGTAACTGAGCATGAGCTGCTTAAAGTCACAGAAACCCAACCCCCATTATTTCTGCTCATTGAAGGGAATAAATGAATTACCAGACACTAATCTTTGGATAATTGCTGGCTGAGCAGGAGATCTTAACTCTTAAAGAAATTAGTTTTGTAAGCTTACAAAACTGTCAGAACTAGTGAACTATTTAAAAAAGTTAACTATAAATGAACAGAAGCTGAGCTTTCAGTTTTTTATTCATAACTATTGCAGTTGAACCTTGCAGTATGCATAGTATGCGGAGACAGATATTATCTTTCCCTTTAYGAGTTATACTAAAACTTATCAACTGAAGTTTAAGCTGAGGACTGAAATTTATGTCAATGTTTCTGGCAGTACAGAGTTAGGACATATGTGGAATAAGATACAGTATGTATTGCTGTTTTGAATGACCAAACCGTTTTGGGTTCGAAGTAACTCATACTCATTTTGGGTTGGTCTTCTAATTTGGACACAGAGGAAGGCATGTGCTTTTTAGCTCTAGACAGTCTACCCTGTGACACTACATCATGCATGTAACTTTCCTGATTCTCCTTTATTTGACGTAACTTAGGCAGGTTAGCTTTCAAAATCCTTTTTGTTCTTGATAACTGCGTGGACTTGTGGTTTATGTCTTTAGGATATTGGTATTTGAAAGTCATGCTCCTTGTCACTGGTGGTCATCACTCCTTTGTCTTTGGAGAGCAGCCTGAAAGAGGGTGGTAGGAGTCATTATCTGTAGCTCCTACTCAGTAGCCTTAGGCCACCCTTACTGCTTTGACCTCACTGGAGCCTTTTACTTTGTCTAGGAGCAGACTTCCTCCCCCACACATATATCTGGAAACTTTCAGGGCCCCACAATAATTAGATAAGCAAGCCCCAAATCTACGTAAAAATTTACTCTATCAGAGTACAATGCCTGTTAACTTACTTTCAACCCTTGTATTTGCAGGATAACTAAGGAGTAATTTAAGTGGTTCCTGGATCTTTCTGACCTGATGGATACTTTCTGTCTCTGTAGATTGTTGCTGTGGGCAGTTTATGCATTTTTTGAGGTTATAAAAATCTGTATTTGCCTCTGTCAAATTCCTATTCTGCACCTGGTCTTGACAAATTACAGGATATATTCCTTCTGATTCTCTTACACTGTATATTACAATGTTTATTACATTACATCTTTGATCAAAATTCCACAGGGATTCTGGCAAAGGGATAACAATACCCTGGTTAACTCAGATTAAATACTCTGATTGGAAGTAATTGTTCCATGCAGTATGTTTCTGCCTGTCAATGAGAACTGGACTTCTTTCCTGTAGACAGTCTTTTCATTGTGGAATCTCTGCTTGAAACTTCCTCAATTTAAAGAAGTAGGCTTTATTTAATCTCCTTCCATTTATTTTAATTACTGTCAAAATATCAGGATATAGCAGACTTGCTGTATAAGTACACTATTATTAATATTCTTTAAGGACAAAGTGATCTCAGTAAGTCAAGCATGACTTAAATTTAGAGTTGTCACAAATTTCATGTTAATATTGCTGTAAATTTGTCTTCAGATTGCCATTTTAAATAATAGGGAAAAAACATACTGAATCTTCAGGCTTCCTCTGGTTAAATTTGTGCATCAAGAAGTGAAATGCATCTATACCCCTAAGGACTATAGCAATATCCTCCACAATCTTAAATACATTCTAGTTACAGATATACCATTAGTGTTGGAGGTAGGTCTAGCTATGCTTTTGAAACCACTTTTCCTTAGACCTAGCCATGGTCAGGCCCTCAATTGAGTGGGTTGGTTTTACAGCTGTTCTTAGCACACTAMGAAAGAGGGTGTGTGTATGCATGTTTTCCTCTCCAGAGACGGGTTATAGCAAGCACTTGTCCTCCCCCGACCCCGGGGAGGAAAGGGTGCTGACGGCTCCCTGTAACTCCCAAAGGCTATTGAGAATGCTTGCAGCGAGCAGGAGGAGAGTGGGCATGGAGGCTTCGGAGCACTCCTCAACAGTCAACGTTCGGGTTGGTAACAGGAGAGGCGTAAAAGGTATATAGTGTCACAGATACTTGCTGCAAATACATAATGTTTTATTCTTAACACACAAACAGAAAACGGCATTTCCTTTTGTGTGCAGGAACTTCTGTTTCTCAATGCAGACACACATTTTTAGGAAAGTATAAAAGCAGAATCAAACACAGCCTGCTGTTTTCAGATTTGTTTCTGCCATGACAGAGCTCTGGTGTTTTCATAAAACCTGTACACAGATGAAATACGTTCGTTAAGGGAAAGAGGTCAATATTATGTATTTGTCATTATAGATCTGAATTTTGATACTAATATTGATTAGAGTAATAAAAATTAAATTTATTCAAAACATATTTTGAATAGGCTGATATAAAATGCAGAGGTATGTGATTTCAAATTCATGGGTCCCCTGTACCATGCACATGCAGTTGTCATGTGCAAACCAGAAAATGGCTTATTCCTGACATTTTTCAGTAGTTAGGGGTGTCGAACTGCACAGCTTATCAGAAGCAGAGCAAAGGGAAAGTGTTACTTTTTTCCCAATGTTGTCCTTGAGTGTTTGTAAGTACTTTAATTAGTGTTTTGCTTTCCTGGACTACTGCTAATAGAAACTTACTTGATTTGGTATTTCCTAATGTCTTTTATTGTTTGTTTGGAGTTAATTAGAATTGCTTTATACCTTTCTTGAACACTTGAAAATGTGGATCTAAACCCAGATGGCTCAACTTCTGAATTTTACAAAGAAGTTAGTGTATGCAAAAGAATCTATACATATATAGAGAATTTAAGCATTTGGCATTTAATAAGTTAGTGCTTTATTAAACAAAATGCTTGTGTGGTAGACTAGAGCATTTGTTCAGCACCATAGTATAAATGTAGGCGTAGGTCCTGAAATTGCAAATTTTGATATAAACCAGCTACTTAAATTGTCAGATTGCACAAAGGTTTCCAAATCAGACTGCAAATGTGACATGCAGTATAAATGACTGCTGTTCTTGCTGATGCTGGGCTTCACTTGCCAAGTTCTTTTTCTAGCTAGTAAGGTAAAGTTTTATTGGGTCCACATAACCTTTGAACAGTTTATTTTGGTTCGTCTTTACCATGCTTTTCTTAACTTCCCAGTGGTGTATCTGATGGATGTTTTGTCTTGACTATTAACATGTCCTAGATTTTTTTCTGCATAACTTTAGGGATAAGGAATTCTATTAAATTTAAATCAAGAACTTCTTATATATATACTTCTTCATAGCTGTTAATGTTACTAATAAATCAATGCTAATTCTATAACTGTTTTGGATTACTGTGCAAGACAGAAGTCAGATTCCTTAGAACTTCCATTCACGTGCTCTCAGGTTTCCAAGTCCTTAGCTGTTAAAATGCTTGAGACAAAATTTGTTCTCATCCAGACTTTAACTTTTGAATGCAAACTGAGAACATGGCATCATAAGAAGCAGTCATAGCTTTTATTTTGGACATAAATGGTTGCATACATCCCGGACCATGTGATTTACTGCTTTTTTAAATGAGATTTGAATTGTGACTAATGAATGGTTAAATTATGTCAGTGTGCTCAGTGGCATGACTATGGTTGAGAAAACAAACAATCTTGGTGTTAAACCTGATCGTAAAGCTTTTTGAATGAATAATTGAGTTTAACTTTTTGTCTTTTTAAAATAGCATCTTCAGTGGTATGATAACTCTTCCAAAGAGAATCAGGAGCTGCTGACAGAAATACGTAAATCAACTCTAATTTTCTGGCAGAAACTTGATAAACATTGATGTTTTATTTACAGTTATCAGCTTGAGCCACTTGGGAACAAACCTCTAGGGTAAACAAAGGAATGTTTCACTTAACAACAATAACCATATTTTTTGATATTTCAGTTGTATCTTCTTATTTGTATTTGGTAGCTATGGAGAAGAGAATCTCATTGCATAAAAACATTCCAAAACCTCAATTTATAATGCTGTGCTTGCGTGGACCCTCCTATTAAATTCAAGAAAGATGTATGACCTTTCCTTTCAAGTGTCCTGGCAGTAGATTTTTAGAGGGAATAGCCCTGCTTGCGAAACCCTTCTGGCTGTGGTGTCTGTATTCATAGAATCATAGAATAATTAAGGCTGGATAGGATCTCTGGAGACCATCTTGTTCAACCCTCTGTTCAGAGCAAGTTCAGTCAGATCAGATTACTCGGGTCCAGTCGAGTTCGGATAGAGAGTCTACTATTGTTCTGGGTAACACATTCCAATGTTTGACCACCCTCATGGTGAAAAATCCCATGTTCCATCTTTGTCTTCAGCTGCTTGTGCTATAGCTGTGCACCTTTGAGCAGTGTGGTTCTGTTTTCTGTCTTTTAGGTAGTTGTAGACAGCAATAAGATCTGCACTGCTCCTGCCTCCCAAGCTTTTTCTTAAGGCTGAGCAAACCCAATTCTCCCAGTCTTTCCTCCTATGTTAGGTGCCTCAGCCCTCAGTCATCTTGGTGGCCTCCTCCTGCACTCACTCCAATATGTCAATGTCTGTCTCTCTTGTCTGGGGAGCAGAAAACTCCATGCAACTCCAGATACAGCCTTATGAAAGTGGAAGGCCTATGTCCTCAGCCTGCTGGCAACGCTCCTGCTAATGCAACCTGGAATGCAGTCAGTTTTTGTTGCTGAAGGGCACACTGCTGACTCAGCTTCAACTTGTGTCCCTGAGGTCCCCCGTGTCCCCTTCTGCAGATCTGCTTTCTAAGCAATTGACCTGCAGCCTCTATTAGTTCCTGTTTTTTTTCATCCCAGGTGCAGGACTTTACACTGCCTCTGTTGAACTCATTCTGGTTTCTGTTGGCCTATCTCTCAGCACGTTGAGGTCCCTGCACATGTCCCAGCCCTGTCCTTCAGCGTATCAGTCACTCCTTCCAGTGTGGTACTATCAAGACTTGGTGCATGTGAAGTCTTTCTTTTCATCCATATTATCTCTTGTAAAACAAGCTGTATGGCTTTAATGCTTAATAAAAGAGACTGTAACACTACATATTGCATGACTGTGTATCTTGCACAAGCAAAAGGAATTACATAAAAATAATAGGTCACACTTCAAATTGATCTAATTCAGTGTTCTGTATCCAATACTAGTAACTGATGCTTACAAAGCTTAAAAAGTAGTCCTTCCTGCTATATACCTTCTTCCCTTTGGCCAGTCAGTGGTTTTTGGACTTGGAGAGCCAGAGAAGCCCACCCTATATCAATTGCTTTTTTCAAAGTCACTTAATACCTGTGGACTTCAGAACACTCAGAGAGGATGCACAGTTGAATTTATTTTCTTAACATAATTCACACTTCCTTATGTTCTAAATGTGCTTTCTGATAACTTTGGGAGTCCCATCCCATTTTTATGTTTTATGAGGAGAAAAAAAAAAAAAAAAAAAAA
>JAYKAV010002985.1:192001-206520 GCA_035582835.1 Phoebastria nigripes
CCCCCCAAACCAAAACCCACCCTCAAAACAAACAAACAAAAAAACACCCTTCAGCTGCAGTCACCTGAGTTCTGTTTTAAGATGAGGAGTTTTGTCCCTTCAGCCCTTCTCCCTTTTCCAGGTGATTTGTTAACGGTACCTAACAGCAAGGGGACTCAACATGGATTCTTTCTGGATGTTGCTGGTAACTGCTTTCTGTATGCTAATTTGACCTCTTCTTGTTTCTTGTAGCCAGTTTAYTCATACCTCCGAGGGCTTTTCTTCTCATCCAATGGAAACTTTGTTTTTTCTAAGAATCTTTTGTGATGGATGAACCCTTTGTTGAAAGCTTTAAGAAGTTCTAAGCAATTAACATTAGACTTGTTTTGAATGGCATGTTACTTTAGCATATCCAGATAATTCTCAATAAGTGATTATATCTAAACACTGTTTGTAAATCTTTTTATGCAAAAGATGTTTAATCACATGATTCATGATTGCTTGATGAAGATAAGTATTTAAAGCTGCTTTTAGACGTGCAAAAGCTCATGATATTCTGCTGCTTTGAAGAGGCCTTGCATCAGAGGAGGTGACCTCATTATGGTGAAGAAACACTTCTGGTTTGGATTGGTACATTCTAGAATAGAATTTAGATGAAGATCTCGAGAGTCGTCCTTTAATTAAAAAAAAAAAAAAAAAAAAAGAAGATAAACCTTGTAAAAGGATAAGATAACTTTCACTTTTTCTTCTAAGTTTTATTCTAGTTTCTTAACAAAATGCAGAAAACATACTTAAAAATATAACTTCTCAAATCATTTACTGAAGTGCCTTTGTTCTTCTAGAGAATTAGTTTTTAAAACAATTCCTAGTTGTATCTCCGCCATGTGGAAATTCTGGGTTTTTTCCCCTCAAACAAGAATAAAAAGTTTTCTTCCTATCTCCATCTTTTGGGTTTTTAATAATACTTTTATTGTATCTGGCTATATTAAAGCTATAAAAGGGTGAGTGTTCTTCACGAAGCTCCTACCAGCCTGCACCTAGAGGATATTTAGTTCTGATTGTCAGAAAAACTATTATTTATGGTCACCAATATTGAAGTGTATGGCATCATCTGTTTGCGTTGGCAGGATTATGTGAAGATATTCTTTGACTGGGGGTGAGGGGCAAGGGAGAAAGATACTCTCATGTCTTCTTCCTTGCAGGCTTTTTAAGAGCAGGAATGACCCTGTTTGACAGTAGCCATCTTGTGTATGAGAAACTTTAGTGAATTTGTCCTCTGTCTTCTAAGGGGCTGTCCCTAGTTGCATTTACCAAAGGAAGATAAATATTCATAAACATTGCTGTTTTGAGTCTTTTTATTTTCAAGCTTCTGTAATTTCTCATATGAAGTCTGTAATATTCTTAAGAGTAAACTAGTTGAACTACCAGAATCCTTTGTTTTCATTATTGGATATGTTAGTAAGTTGTTTTTTTCCTAAAATTGAGTCACTTCAGAGCTCCTGAAAGTAAAAGCATTGCCTCAAGCTAAGCATGGTGTTGGCAGGAGCTTTGCAAACTTTTTTGTGTAGCTTTTGCCAAAGAACCTCATTCTTGACCTGAAATATCCCTGCTGTTTCCAGCTGTGAGCTTCATGAACAAACACTATGAATTTTGACAAGCTGATCATTGTTCATGCAGAATCACTTATTAGATCAAATTCCTGTCGTAATTAGTTTACCTTTGTTTTTTAACAAGCTTTACTTTGTTTTTGTTTTCACTTGTTTTCTTAACAAGTCTTACGTTTTGCCAATTTCATTGGGTTGAGTAGGTAATCCTAAGAAATGACTGAATGAGGCAAGTGATGTGATGTTGCATTGTCTAGCTTAAATGGAAGGCACCACATGTAAGTTACTGTCTAAGAATGTATTAAAATGCAACATCATTGTATTGGTGTATGGAATTGTCTGAATTGGTCTTTAAATTGTGAGGTTCATAAGCCAGGAATACCCAGGGAGAGAATTAATTAAATTGGAGCTTTAAAAGAATGTTGAATTTGGGGTGGTTTGGCATTTTAAATTGCTGTATCAGTTTTTTTCACAGTAAACTAGTGTTATATGCTATTTAGGAAAGCAGGAATTTTTCCTGCAACCAAATCTTCCCCCAGTCAAATAGTGGGAAATGTTGAGTCAGACATAAAAATGGTCTGTACTAAGGCTAGTATGTGTGATTCCTTAATGTCTGGATTATATGTGGATGGATGTTATGGACTGTTTCTTTTGTTGCTGTAGTATCATTTTTTTCCCCTTACCTGCCCTATTCATCCCCCTCCATTTGCATGATGAATAATGTTGTAGGAAAGCTCATTGTGAGCCCTTAGAGGATAGGGAGGTGATTTTTAATTAAAACAAACCAAACCAAAGACTCACACAGAAAAACAACCAAACACAGCCCCCCAAACACACTGTCACACACTCACGCAGTCATACATACTCAATGAGCATCGAGACACATGTATCAAAGTAGTCTGTCCAGCAACCAGACCACACAGATGAATGTGTCAAAGTGGTCTTGCTAGAAATCCTCTTAACGAAGTGAGTGATGAGAGATTCCTGCTATCAAATCCTCATGTCTTCTGGGTTCTTCTTAGGTCAGCAGCTGTGTGCTGAATTTGGATGTGACTTTTGTACCCCATAGGAGCTGACAGTGGTGAAGATCTCTTCATCCTGTTCCACCTCTGAGTCATTAGGATTTACCCAGTCTTTTGTCTCCCTATCTTGGCTGTCTTACAGCTTCAATCCTATTATTTATCTTCCCACCATTATCTCTAATGACGTAAGTCTATAGTTTGTCCCTTGTTTCACTGATTTGGGTATTTTGAGGAGGTGATATGTAGTTGTACTGTGATTTTTGATCTGCTTATTTAGGTGTCATCAACACATGCTGTTCTTAAAGGCCTTTCTTCTGCCATTCTTTCTGGTGTTTCCACACCAGGCATTCCCATTCATTGTCCAATCATATCAGTCTTAATGTTTCCATTACAAAATGTCTCTATATTTGTACAAAAAAGGAGAGAACACTTGTCTCTGTTTCAGGATAGCAGCTCTTAATCTGTTACTATCCCTTAAACTACCAAAATATGCTTATCACACCTATTGTCTGAATTGTTATTAAAATTACTCCTTGTTTATTAACATAACTTCAGCTACCCATTCTTGTATGGGGCTCCAGTTTGTTTGCTAGAATCTTTTTGTTCCTATCCTGTCATCTAAGAAATCTCTCTAGTCTTCCTTCTCCCCCTTTTCTTGCTTTTCTACCTTGCTGGTGCCAGAGGTGCCACAGGACTCTGTCACACCAGCTTTAGCTGTTGGGGCTTATCAGCTTAATCCTTTTCTTGTTCTTGGTATTGCAGGCTCCTGTCTTGTTCATACATGCAGATTTACCCATCCTCAAATCCTATTAACCTGCTCAGTACTTTGCAATTATTTGTGTCTTAGGCTCCTGATCAATTTTGTCTCATGGGCTGAGTATGCATTCCTTGCACAGTAAACCTTCTCTTGTTTTCCTCAAAGAAACACTCTGAAGAGCAGCCACCTTGTTCTGGAGATGGATTCCTAGAGGACTGGTGAGGTAGTTGTTACCAGGTTTGAACTGCCAAGGGCTCCTCACATTACTGCTGACTTCTTCCTTCTTTGGCACCCAGTGCTTTTTACTAAATAAAGCACAAGCAACAGAGCTTTCTGCACTCCAGTCTATAGGATGAATTGAAAGCAAGCAGGCCTTGTTGATTATTTGTTTTCTTTGGGCTGGCTAGGGGATGCTGACTGTTAACAGTTTTTCTTTGAAGCACTTCAGCTAAAGGAACACTCACAGTATGCTTTAGTTTTTAATAATTTCAGAAAAATTGAAAAATAGATACTATTCTTCTGCTGTCCACACTCCCAAGAGTTAATTACTTGTGCAGTCTATTGGGCTGAAATTTTTATTTGCAGTCTTACCTGAAAGTTATTCCAAACTGTACTCACAGGCAGGCATACTATTAATTCATGTTTTTTGATTTTTGCTTTTTGATTGCACTTGCTGGTATCTTTTTTGAGAGAATCTTTCCACTAACTTTTGCCTAATGCTGGTTTACACCATGTTATGCCATCAAGGTGAGATTATGTGCACCAGACTTCCATATTTCTGATTAGGAATCAGTACATGGAAGTCTATTATTTATTCTGTAAAGATATTTTGACTACCCTGTGTCKTCTTGGATGCTTTGGCTGGTGTAGTTCAGAGCAGCTGCTAAGTTCCCTAATTTGTATTCCAGCTGCTGCAAGGAGAGTGTCCTGTCCTAGCAACTCTTCTTACACTGTGAGAGTCCTCGGGAGAAAGTGCAGAGCTTCCCAGAGGTTTTCTTTATGTTAGAGTAATACCAGTAAGTACTCTTTTATCAATATAAAAGCTACTTGTGAATTTAACTGACAGAAGTAATTGTTCTTGTATGACAAGTGCAACTTCCTGAAAATACAAGCTTGGACCAGAGGGGAAGGACTAGTGTATTTTAAATAGGACTACAGCTTTTTTGTTTTTTTTTTTTCTTTTGGTTCTTAAGTGTTTGGGAAAATAATCAGGCCAGATCTGACAGCCTGAGAGAAGTGAGGCTGCTGCAGCTTTGTATCCCCAGTCTAACCAGCAGTGAGGCTGAAAATGTATTTCTGGTAGGCATACTCAGAGAGTGCACATGTACACCACATATACACATGTATACATGGCTAGCCACGCAGATGAACTGACACTCACATAACTTCCAACCCAAACTATTCTACCCAAACTATTCTACGATTCTATAACAGTCACATGAACACAGCACTAGTGGCCTCATCCTGCTCCCCTCTAGTTGAACAGAATGGAGTTCTGCTAGTGAGAATATATAGAATTATAGAATAATTTGGGTTGGAAGGGACCTTTAAAGGTCATCTAGTCCAACCCCCTTGCCGTGGTCAGGGACAATCTTCAACTAGATCAGGTTGCTCAGAGCCCTGTCCAACCTGACCTTGAATGTTTCCAGGGATGGGGCATCTACCACCTCCCTGGGCAATCTGTTCCAGTGTTTCACCACCCTCAGCGTAAAAAATTTCTTCCTTATATCTAGTCTAAATCTACCCTCTTTTAGTTTAAAGCCATTCCCCCTTGTCCTGTCGCAACGGGCCCTCTTAAAAAGTTTGCTGCCATCCTTCTTAAAAGCCCCCTTCGAGTACTGGCTGCAATAAGGTCTTCCCGAAGCCTTCTCTTCTCCAGGCTGAACAACCCCAGCTCTCTCAGCCTTTCTTCATAGGAGAGGTGTTCCATCCCTGTGATCATTTTCATGGCCCTCCTCTGAACCCACTCCACCAGATCCGTGTCTGTCTTATGCTGAGGGCTCCAGAGCTGGATGCAGTACTCCAGGTGGGGTCTCACCAGAGGAGAGTAGAGGGGCAGAATCACCTCCCTCGACCTGCTGGCCACGCTTCTTTTGATGCAGCCCAGGACACGGTTGGCCTTCTGGGCTGCAAGCACACATTGCTGGCTCATGCCCAGCTTTTCATCCACCAGTACCCCCAAGTCCTTCTCGGCAGGGCTGCTCTCAATCCCTTCATTGCCCAGCCTGTATTGATAGTGGGGGTTGCCCCGACCCAGGTGCAGGACCTTGCACTTGGCCTTGTTGAACCTCATGAGGTTCATATGGGCCCACTTCTCGAGCTTGTCCAGGTCCCTCTGGATGGCATCCCGTCCCTCAGGCGTGTTGACTGCACCACTCAGCTTGGTGTCATCTGCAAACTTGCTGAGGGTGCACTCGATCCCGCTGTCTATGTCATTGATGAAGATATTAAACAGTACCGGTCCCACTATGGACCCCTGCGGGACGCCACTTGTCACCGACCTCCATCTGGACATTGAGCTGTTGACCACTACCCTCTGGATGTGACCATCCAACCAATTCCTCATCCACAGTCCACCTGTCAAATCCATACCTCTGCAGTTTAGAGAGAAGGATGTTGTGGGGGACTGTGTCAAAGGCCTTACAGAGGTCCAGATAGATGCATCTGTGTTGACATGACACGTGTGTGTGTGTATATGTATCTATATCTATCTATAATATATGTATACATTTGCAATGTGTATCCCTTCAGGTGCTGGGTTCAGACACTCAGATATGCACACAGATGGAAAGTCCTTTGCCCAGAAAAAGGTTAGAAAGCAATTTAGCAAGCAGACAGGACAGGCTGCACTGGTCAGGYGCAGAGCATGGCCAGACAAGTGTACTGACCAGCAAACTGTTTACATGTGACCAGCCCTTTTTATCCTCYTATCCCTCTTATTTTCCCACACTTGTTCCTCCCCAAATCACCTAAATCCCTCCCTAGTTCCTCCCCTAAACGTCCCATAATAAGTTCTGTGCGATCCTGAAATGCTTTTCCCCAGCATGCCCCAACGTGTCCCATGCCCCAAGGCAGTAATCCCCCTCCATCCCAAAAGTACCCTGGCATTGACTCATCCTGATGGGTGTCACACCTGGACACGGGGGCTGAGGCTCTCCTGGGACAGCCCAGGGAGGACTRGACAGGGTGTCCCCTCTGTGCCTGCAGCTTGGGTTCCCACCTGCCTTTGCCCCTGTRCTGCTCTGGGTATCTAGAGAGGGGCTGGTGATATCAGGGCTGCTGGTGCCTGCTGTGGGCCTGGGAGGAGCCAGGGCAGGATATTATTTGGGCTCCCCCTCCTGCYGTTGCCTCTCTGTGCCCCTTGGTGGGCGTGCAGA
Source organism: Phoebastria nigripes (assembly GCA_035582835.1). Classification (NCBI taxonomy): domain Eukaryota; kingdom Metazoa; phylum Chordata; class Aves; order Procellariiformes; family Diomedeidae; genus Phoebastria; species Phoebastria nigripes. The sequence continues at coordinate 198,741 of JAYKAV010002985.1, forward strand.
TGATCTTTTGTAGCATAACCTAACACTGTGCAAATGGAGCTTGACGGAAGACACAATCTGACATGTTAAGGTTAGTAGTGATGCCTGCAGCAGGCCTTTGTCCAAGCTCAACAGAGTTGTACTACATGAGCAACAGAACTCAAAGACTTTGTTTAGGATCTTGCATGTAATACATATAACAGCAATTTTCCTTGTTTTTCTTCTGAGAGAAGAAAATGCTTTTTCTGCATTTTTGTCTCTCAGAAGCTGTAATTTTTTTGTCAGTGGAAATAGCCTTATGTCTTAAGCTTCTTAAATCATTATAAGAGCTAGAAGCTTTCTTTTTTTATATTCTAGAAGACCAAAAATCCCTGTATATGTAATATGGCTGGTTTTTGTGAAGTGTGAATATGTATTATATGCACATTATTATTTTTATTAATAAATATTAGTATTATCATTCTTGTTCACATGTTATCTAGTGACAGTTACTGTTTATGATGTAATAGCATTTTTGTTAGGTTTAATATTATTTTTAGTCCTTTGCTTCCTTCCCCTTAAAATTAGGAATAGGGAATAATAGCTCACTTAATCATTTGGAATTAAGATCTGACTGCGAAGATGCCAAATTGTTGGCATAATTCCTTAATTGATCTAGTGGGGTTACTGTTCTGGGAATAGCATTAAAGTAAACATGGTTGTAGAAATGCTAGTAGCCAAGCTATTTGGTGCTTAGATTGCAAGCTGATAAAATAAAAACACATTTAAAATGCTCAGACTCTTCTAAGAAATTAGAGTGCAATGTTAATGGGTAGAGATTGATCCTTCAACAGAAAGACTTGAGTGCTTTTCTTTGTTGATAACAACTGTTATGCTGTTCTATAATGTGCTATTATGCAATATAACTGGGAGAGAAAAATCCCTGTACTGATTATACACCAGTTCTTGCCATTGACACAACAAAAATGTCTGAGTCGCTGCAGGAAATTGTGTTACAGATTTGCGCAGCTTAGTACCATATTACTCAGCAAAAATTATTTTGTTACGCTTAAGACATCCAGTCAGTTCTCAAAATACCGAGTATACTTCTAAAGAAAATATTCCTTTAAGTTTTTTTAAGTTTTATATAGGTAAAATCTAGTCAAAAAAAAAAGAGAGTAGTAAAGCATATATAGCATATGTAGACAATAAAATCATATATAAACAATGATATCTGGAATAAATTTGTTGTTTAACTCAAGAAACACATCTTTCTATTCCAGTAATATTCCTACTACATTACTTATTCTTTGGATCCACCTAATAGTGATCCTTTACCAAAACTATGATACCTGCCCCCCCCCCAAAAAAAAAAAAAAAACGCAAACATCAAAGTTCGGTTAGCAGATACAACTTTCTGAAGAGTCTTTTAAAGAAAAAAACAGTTTTCCTTGAGAAAGATCCCACTATCTTAAAAACAAAACCAATGGTTTTACTGAATATTTTGATGTATTCTGAAAAATATCAGAAGTCCAAAGCTCTTATTTATAAAATAAGTATGTACAACAGCTGAAAACTCTGAGCCAATCATACTGCTGGTTCATTTCCTCCCCCGTTTTTCACCAATGCCTTTAGCTCTTCAAGCTTCTGGGTGGCTGTATTAAAAAGACTCTTTGTACCCACCATGGGCAAACAGACACAGGCACACACTGTCTAGTATAAWTTTTTTCTCTGAAGTCCTGGGTTAAAACATTGTTTATTACTTCCTTCAGGTGTGAAAGTCTTTTCTTCTTTTGAGAGAAACTGTAAAATTTCGTCAAGAAAACTGCTGGAATCAGTCATCTCCTTCAAATATCTGATGAGAGTTGGAAGACCTTAGGGAGTTTCAATGCCTTACTCCTTAATTGTTCACTAGAGAATCTTTACCTCTACATTTGTGGAAAAGAAGCCTAAATCCACCACTCTAAATTTTTTTGTACTTTACTAACTGTAAATATAATGCAAATTATAACTGTTACCAGTGGTAAGTATTTGCAGTGTCTAAGAGACTTTAGTCAAAATCCTGTTGGTATTATGAATAAACAAAAATATGTGTAACCTCCTGCTTTTGGTTTTTGGCAAACTGGATATTAGACTAAATGGGACAGATGTGAACTCCAAACCTGCTAAGTAGTTCAACAAGCTGTAGTTCATATGTCCTGTGTCGGTCAGACTGATTTATCTCAGTTGCATATGTGAAATATTACATATACAGCAAGTCACATTCATGAGCGTTTATTAGCTGTATATCTAAGATAAAATTACTTTGTGTGAGCAAAGTAGCAATTTGTTCAGGTTTTCTAGATGTATAGCAACCTGGGCATTTGGATTGCTGGAAATCAGATAGGTAAGATAACTGCCCAAGTAGTTGGGCACTAAATTAATGAGAAATAGTCTATTGTCCCAGTAAGTGACTTAAAAATTTTGGATGGAGATGAGGTAGAAGAACAAGGTCAAGAGTTACAGTGGCTGGTTCACTTGGTTACAAGGGTTACAGAGTGCACTAGCTGAGTCATGTGTGCGTGTAACTGATATAAAGGGCACATGCTGACATAGAGAATTACCCTGTCATATATGCTTTTTCTTGTATTTGCTCTTATCGAGCTTTTGATGCAAATTATTCCCTCTTCCTATTAATCCTCTGAAAGGGACAACTAATCCATTTATTTGCTGTGCTAAAACTTATGGTACCCCTGTTATTTTACTAAGTTTTCAGTATTTGAAGGGAAGAGAATGGGGGATATGGGTGAAAGAATGTGATGCACGTAAATCCCCTTTTTTCCTCAGCCTGTGAGAACAACATTTAATTCTTAGTATCACTTAAAATAGTCCAGTTTTGCACTTGTATTTCCATTTGGCAGTGTATTTGTGATGAGACTCATAAATTTTTATGTAAATATTGGGGAAAAAAAAAGTAAGGATTCTTTATGAAAGATAGGCATACTGAACTTCTTATTTGTCACCTCACTTTACCTTAAGATTGCTTCTTTTAAAGTCAAATGTAGCTTTCCATGTAACTTACAGCACAAAATAATGTTGTTATTGCAAAGGCAGAATTTTGCTGTATAGTTCAATGTTTGTACTTGTAATACTAACTGCAGGCACATGCCTCTGAACACTTGTCTGTTTTTTGGATTGAAATGTCCTGTTTCAAAATAAGACACTTTTGTTTCCATGTAAATGCAGATTCTTCCCCTCTGAAGCAGATGCTAGTTCAACAATCGGATCTTATCTTGAAAAATATTTACCTGTTACAGCATCTAGATGATTTGTCCTAAAATCACTTGTTCTTCTGTTTTATTTGCTCTGTGTAATAGTATTTTGGGTTTGGTTAGTATACCATTTTTCTTTATGGTAAATAATTTGTCCCTTGCTGAAAATGGGGACTTGTTTGCCTATAAAGCCCTAAATGTGATGCTCTTAATGACTTTTTGGGGTGGATAGCGGGGAGTGGTGGTTTGTAACATTAGGAGATCTTTTAGGTAACGGTTTGAGCCTTGAAGATATGGATTTAAGACCTAAATTAAGTTTGATTACTCTGTAGGGACATACAGAACATAAGGGGAATATATGTTGATGTAATCAGAGAATACCCTGAGGATGCTCAAGAAGTTACTGAGATGTGATGGGGTCTCTTAGCCAATTCTGATGAATTCAGAAGGATCTTTGCATGTGAAAAGTTAGGGTTAGTTTGTGAGCTGCCTGATGGCAAACTACGCTCCTGAACTTCAAATAGTGTACCAAACTTACTTGTGAAGTCTGATTTCTTTACCTTGTCTGTTTTTATCTTCATCATGGTCTCACAAGGACTTCTGATGCTGTAGAATTGAAATGTATGCTTGTGCCATTTAAAAGGCGACCTTGATTTGCAGGTCTTGCCCCAATGCAAGTGAGGTGTGGGAAAGGAAGAAGAGTAGTAGCTCCATTAAGAACTTAAGAATTTGGGTCTTGAGGTCTAATCTATGCTATAGCTCTAAAACACGAGACCATTGCATGACATGTTTGGTTGCAGATATGTTCGGAATATGTGTGTAACTGTCGGTTATGGGAACAGCTAGGATTAAACCTTTCTGGCAAATCAGGCTGTCATCTTTGAAGTTAATAGCTAATACTTTCTCATGCAGAACATTACTGATCCTAAATCAAAACAGAACATGATCCTTGGTGTTCAACTATTTGGTACTTAAAATGAATAAAGAAACCACTGCTAATTTGGGGGGAGGGAAGGAAAGATAAAAATGTGCCTGGAAATCAGCTCTGGAATTCAATTTTTTTTTTTTTTAGGCCATTAGTTAAAAATGTGATTACATTGTGCTTTGAAAACTGTCTCAGACAGTCAGCAGAAAACATTCTTGTATGACTTCTAAAAGGAAAAACAAGTGGTTACAGCCATTTCTTATCGATTTGTTCCTTGTTTATTCTTCCTACCACAGCATTTTCAGACTCTATTAAGTGTCAAAGGTCAAGCTCAGTTTGCCATGAAATCCAAATGCATGTGTTTTTCTGTTAATGATTGACTTCAGCCTTCCTTTAAAGGTTCCTGAAGGCTTAATACTTATAATCTGTACCAGCACTATTTTGCCTAACAGTGCACTTTTTACTTTTGAGCTTCTGTTTTAGCTTTTACTGTTTGTTTTCCTCTAACTTTTTAAACTACATAGATGATCTGCAGTCTCTAGTAGTAAAAGTTGTTTGCCTATAAGAATATCTTTTTCTTTAACTGTTTCAGGTTCCTATTTTGTGCCTTATAGTTGGAAGAAAATGTCATGATCAGTTTCCTATGATACTTGCTTTGGATTCACCATTACTATCTGTTTTGTTGATTTGTTAAAGGGGGAACAAACAAGCAAAAAAGCCCCCAAAACTCTGCCTAAGCTTGTGTTATTATAGTGAGTGTAAATTAGATGATAGTTAAGTAATCAGCTAGTTGCAGTGATATGGGATGTTTTGTCAGTGCACAAATACCCATTTTTCTGACTTTTCTGTTTTCCTGCTGCTTAGGATCACAGGGACTTGATCTCAGTAGAAATTCTGATCTTGTCTTGTCATTATTTATGAAGGCAGAGGGTGAAACTAGTCTAGTCCTATTTTTGTAAATGGCAAGCTTGGGGAGGGCAACTGTATTAAGGGTGTACGTGAATCTCTTCTGGCACTTGGTCTTTCATCTCTGTCACACATAGTGTCAGAGAACATTTATGGTGTATAAAGCCTTGGAAGAAATCAGTGTATGTTCTGACTTGATATAATGTTTGTTTTTTTCTTACTCCTACTATATGAGCTTATTTTGCCAATTTTACAAAATATTGGCAAGTTTATGCTTCTTTCCACCTTGTTGCATCAAGATCAAAATGGCACATACAAAGCTGAAGTAGCATTTTGGACTGCATGCCTTGGTCACAAGGCATGCATGCTGAAGAGATGCTATGCATAAGCACAGAAAAGCTTACAGCTATTTGTAAAAACTGTGAGTTCAATCTTTCAGAATAAACTGATTCAGACTGTCTGATAATGACTTAGTCTGCTGAAAACAGAGGTTACGCTTTCATGCTTGTGATATGGAAACAGTGTGTGTGTTCAAAGATCTCTTTATTGGGATCCGGCGGGTCATATATAGTTCTTGGTTTCCGACTCATTATAACTACCAGTATCTTTCAGTAATAAGGTTATTCAATAAGACTTGTTCCTCAGGGACAAGAAAAAAAGAAAGAATGGGGAAAAAACTATATCTTGTATTCCTGTCGGATACTTCCACTAGTCCCTGGTTCATAAATCTGTGTATTGGCCATGATCTCCTTGAGTGTGTTGTGGAAATCTGAATAGGTCCTTTATAGATAATTCTGATTCTTAAAGCCTGTTCAAGATAGCTTTGGTGTCCAAAAGAGACGGTATTTCCTTGTGCTAAATTCTTTTTGCCCAAAATATTTTAGAATTTTCATTTAAATTGGGATTTAATTTTTTGTTTGGTTTTTTTGATAGTATTGCTTTAAGGGAGAGCCTAGCTCAGACATCTGCAAACTATACACTTGAAAGTAAGCAAACTGAAAGCTGTAGTCATGTAACCTGAGTTCAGAGTATAGGATACTTCCTGTGGCAGCATTATGTCATAAATTTATTTTTAGTCCTTAAACACATACTTTCTCTAATGGGATCAGCAGATCGCTTTTGAATAGAACAAGCAGTGCACTTTTTGACAGTAGGAATTCTAAATGTGTCAATACATGCATTTCAACATCTGCTTTCCTTTTCTACTGACATACTGTTCTGTGATCTGTGGATTGCTCAGTAGTGGGAACAGCTATGTGGAAATGCAGTTGCTCTCCCTTTTGCACCCACAACTAAGAAATTCCTCAGAATTCATGAGAAGCTACTGAGCAGTCTCTGAAACAATTTTCACAGGCATGTGTAAGCAAGGCATGTAGCACAAGGCATTTAATGTCATCTTTGTGTAGTGATAGGTTGGATAAAAATAGGGTTGGCAATTTCCAGGAGGCTGACCTACAGGGGCTCTCTGTGGGCATGGGAGGATATTCTGATACTTGCTGGGTCTAATGGTTCTGTTGCTCTGTTGGTTACCTAACATCTATTGAACAATTCCCTCTTTTGGAAATTACTAGCTTTTCCCTGGAGAAAGAAAAATAGATAATGGATAAAAGAGGATGTATCTGGACTGCCTTAGGCAAAGGGTAACACTGTGCTTCTGGGCACAGGCAACAAGAATAAAACAATACTGATGGAAAAAGTGCATCAGTAGGAGGGAGATACAGTAGTTCTAAGCAATGAAGCTTACATCTATAATGCTAACAACAGGTTTCATGAGTTCTACTTGTAAGGATTTCTTTGGCTTAGAAAGAAATAGCCAAAGCATACCCTCAACTCCTTCCCATTTCGTAAGGAGTTAAAAAAAAAAGTTTTAATTTTATGGCTTAGTTCTGTTTTTTTTTTTTTTTTTTCCTTACCTGAAGGAGTTTTTATGTCTTCTAAGATTCACCAACAAGGGATTGGTGGTCGGCCTAATACTGCCAACCTAAAATTTTTTTTCTGAAGAACTGCTAATGTTTAACATGATCTTCAGAATCCAGTTTTTCAAGAAGCAGGGGTTTAGAACAGTATTCTTCCATAAATTAGTGTCTTAGAATAACCTGAGTTGGAAGAGACTCTAGTTACCTGGTCTGATACCCCTTACTCAAAGCAGGGCCAAGTTAAAAAATACATTGAACTTCGGAGTTAGATGAGGTTGTTCACGGCCTTGTCCAGTCAAGTTTTCAATATATCCAAGGATGGAAATTCCACAGCTTTTCTGGACCACACATTCTGGTGTTTGACTACCTTCATGGTGAAAAATTCTTTCGTAACATCTAATTGGAATATCCTTTATTGCAGTTTCAGTTGTTTTTTGTCATGTCACTGTGCACCACTGAAAAGAGACTAGCTCTATATTCTGTAATAATTGCCCGTTAGATATCTGGAGGCACTAATAAGATTCCTTTTGAGCTGTTGGTCTTCTCATCTGCAGGCTGAACAAATTCAAACTTTGTAGCCTGTCCTCATATGTGAGCATGTTGGTGGCTGACCGTTAGACTTGCTGAGTTCTTGTGTGTCCTGGTTTCAGCTGGGATAGAGTTAATTTTTTTTTTTTTCCTAGTAGTTGGTATAGTGCTATGTTTTGGATTTAGTATGAGAAGAACGTTGATAACACACTGATGTTTTTAGTTGTTGCTAAGTAGTCTACTAGTCAAGGACTTTTCAGCTTCCCAAGCTCTGCCAGGTGCACAAGAAGCTGGGA
>JAYKAV010002985.1:207465-252882 GCA_035582835.1 Phoebastria nigripes
TGGTTAAACATTGGAAGAGGCTGCCCAGGGAAGTGGTGGAGTCACCATCCCTGGAAGTATTTAAAAGACGTGTAGATGAGGCACTTAGGGACATGGTTTAGTGGGGCTTGGTGGTGTTGGGTTGACGGTTGGACTTGATGATCTTAGAGGTCTTTTCCAACCTTAATGATTCTATTCTTCTATAATATAAAGGGGGGAAGAGGGAAAAGTATATCTTCTATACAAAGACAGATTAAGTCAAAAAGATGCTTCATTTTTGAGAAGAAACTAGTATGAACAGATCTGATAAAGGCATATAAAATCATAGGTTGCAAGAGGAAGTTTAGTAGGGATGATTAGTTCATATTTCTTATAGCAGAGGAACTAAAGTATGAGCAGGTTCAAAACAAAGGGGAGTTTATTTTTTATGTGGTGCTGGTGCCTGAGTATGTTCTGTAACTGATTACAATAAAATGCAGTGAAGCCAAAGTAATACTGACGGAACTAAATGTTCTTGAAGAATGGTTAGATGCAACTTTCTGCTTAGGAGGTTTCTAAGCTGCTTATTGCTGGATGTTGGGAGGACATAGCCAGGGAAGAAGTATTGCAGGATGCAGCCCTTTTTCAAATGTTCCTTGTCTAAGTATTTTGTGGTGGTCAGAAATAGGATACTGGGCTAAATGAGTCTTTGATCTACACAGTATTGCAATTTTTTTTTGTTCTTAAAAATAAATGCTATGTAAATGTGATTATGCAGGCAAGGAATTACTAATAGGAGACAAGCAAATTATCTCCAGAAATAACTTTGAACCACCACTTCTGTTTCCTCCAGAACAGGATCTCTCAAATTCCCAAGCTACGCTCATAATAAATCATCTTATGGAAGCCAATCTTCTGCTGTGCTGAAGAGAATAAACTTGTATGTAAATGGCCATAATAGAAGTGGAGGTCCCTCACACATCCCATAGTTGAGTTATGGAGTAGTTTGCTGTAAGATGTTGCGGATGCTGAAAATGTATTGTTACAGGAGAGATTGGCAGTTCATGGAGGAGAAATCGCCAGAATATTCATAAATACACTGAAAAAAAAAAAGTAATGTCCAAATTTTAGTAGGGAAAAAACCAAAAAAACCTGGCTTAGGAAGTCCCTCAGCTGTTAATGGTTTGAGGCTGGGAGAGTACATACAGGCTTCCTTATTCTTGCATAAATCATAACTAATAACTTAATGGAAGCATGAAGATTTTCATATTGTAAATATTGTTCTTCCCTTTTCTCCAAGTATTTTTATAAAATACAAGGAAAACCCTCCTAAATATATTAAAGTTGAGCTTTCAGAAGTTACTAAGTACCATTATTTAAGCAGTTACATTAACTCTGCATTATGATTTTATTGTAATAGGCTACTTCTGCATAAACCTTTTCAGTGTGAGACAATGAAACATTTTTAAACATCTGCCATTCATATAACTTGTCCTATATTGTTTATTTTATACAATCATTTTAAAATAATTTATTTCTTAGAAATCTGCTTTGTAGAGTACTTTCCACAAAACAACAAGAATTGCACACACTTTCGGTATGAGGGGAGCATTATTTCCATTTTATAAATCAAGAGATTGACCCTGAAGCAGTTCGTCTCTGATTCTGTACTTTTCATTATGAGTTAACGCAAGAATTTCTCATTATCGAGCATCGCTATAGTTTGTACTTAAAAGTATTAGCAGTGTAATATGGCCTGAACTACTGTACCGGTTATATAATGAGATGGTGAGAGAACTGATTTTTAGGAAGGATGTCTGCCAGTGAGCAGAGGTACTGATTTAGGGGATGGTTGGCCAGTCTATTTTGCAAGTGCATAAAACCAGTGTAGCTATAGGTCTTTGCACATGAGAATCTGTTACATTAAATGCAGAAAGTTTGCTCTCCACAGTCTGTGCTTCTGTCTTGGTATGTGTAGTGCCAAACAGATTAATCTGCAAGCTATCCAGTGAACTGTAATTATACTGCTGTCTTGGTTTGCTGCATGAGCTACGCAAACACACATACCTGATTTTTTTTCATGTGGGGAAACAAAATATTTTTGAGTTGATTTTGAATCCTCAATTTAAATAGTCTTCTCTTCACTTGCCTCATATCACTTGTCTTCCAGACAGTAGCTTTTTGTTCCCTGTCTCAACCAGAAGAATCTCAGGGGAATTTWAAAAAAAAAAAAATTCTTGAAGTTCATTAAAGAATGAAGGGTGTTATTACTTGTTAAGCCAACCACTTGAAAGACACTTGTGAGGGTAAAACTGATAAGATTCTTATTGTAATGCATAGAAAAATTTTTATTTTAAAGAGGAATGCTGTGGATAGTAGCCTTTATTTAAATTTATGCACGATAAAGCATTCCAGTGCGATATGGTATTAATGCTTTCTTTTCTGTTGTCTCTTAAGTCCTAGTGCTTGAGTGTAAAGAATGAACTAAAACATTTAACAGCTTGGTTCATAGTTTGGTAGATAAATAGGTATTACGTAATCTAGCTGTGACTGTAGGAATGATTTTGTGAATGCTCAGATATTAGATACTGTATTTATAGCTGAACATAAAAGACATTATTTAAAATAAGGCTGATTTTTAAAAACTCATGGTAAAACAGCAGCATATTTGTGGAGTATGTGGTATAGTTCCATTGCTATAGACTTTTGAACAGAGAAATAATTAAATAAATATGAGAACATATACTCAGATTATAGCTGAAGTACATACATTTGTAGTGAACTGACAAGAACATGTAGCTGTGACTTTTTTCATTTTGGAATAATTTTAGTTATAATGAAGTTTGGGGTTTTTTGTAATCTATATGTGTTTCAATGGCACAGAAACAGACTTTTCAGTATAGATGCTACCAATATGCTTTCTGGTCTGGTATTTTTATCTAAAGGATAACTTCTGTTCCATCTCCTAGGGAAGCTTGGGAATTGGTTATTCTGCAATTACATGTTTTGAGGAGCTAATTCTTAATTTCCAGTGCCTTAAGGAAGGTTTAAGTCCTTAAAGTAGGAATAGCTTTTCTTCTATGGCAATCAGAATGTTTTGTGTATGAATATGAATGCAGTTATATGTAGCAATTAGGTGCTGTATTAGTATCTGAATTAGCAGCTCTGGAATATAGCCAGCTTGTGGCCAGGAAAGTGGCCAATAGCCTGGAGGAGAAATGTTTTATTAATATGTAATAACTGCTCTAGAGAGCTCTCATTATTCTGGCAAGCTGCGTTTGTAATTTTTCGTATTATTTATTTGGGACAGTTGTTGTAATTTCTATTTAAAAAAATGTGGAACACAGTTCATTGTACCTTTTTCATACTGAGTGAAAAAGTGTTAAGAATGCTTGAAAACTTGAACAAAGTGAAATTGAAAATTACTTGGATCTATTGAATATATTTTATAGCTGTCAGTGTCTTCATAGGATTAAGATATTGCAGCAAGAATTATTTGCCTTAAGGAAATTAACGATTTACACATGTGCTGTTCTGTTTATATCTTAATTCTTTTTGGTGCTAGGTTTCTTCACAAAGGATGAATACAGTAAATTTTCTTGAACTACGCATACATGTGAAGTTAAACTTCAAGAACATTCTTTTCATTAAATAGTAAAGCTGTTCATACAAGACATGACAACAACATCTCTTTAAGTTACATTTCTGTAGAACCCAAGAGCCTCATATTAACTTGAAGTTGTAATTTAAAGGGCTCCAGTTTCCATTAGGTAGATAAGTGGTAAAGCATGGGCTCCCGCTTCTGCAGTTTAATCGCAGTGCCGTTCTGAAATGCTTCAGATAAGGCCATTGTCCTTCCTCTTAACCGTCTGTCGTGTTGAAAATCAGCGGGAACCTTTCTTCTCTTTTAGGCTTTGCCTGTCATTGCTGTAACAAAAAGAAGAGAGAATCAAATGATAAGAAAGGCATATTTCTTTCATTAGTACCTGGAAGCATGAAGAGATGAAGTCAGCATGTTGTTAACTGAATGTAATTTGAGCTGAATGTTTTCACTTCAGGCTTTTATATTCCAATTATTTTATTAGCTGTATAAGCCATTATAAAGTACTGTAACTATTTGATTTCACTAAGGAGAATGCTAATTGAATCACAGCCTGTGCTAACTGGAAATTAGGACTGCTGGACTCGTATCTGTGGCTCTGTTTCAGTTGCCCAGTTTCTTTGCCTGTTTGTCTCCATGAATGGGGTGCATATACCTGTCCATGTGAGATTGGATTCTCATAACCAGTAATCTCTGGTGGGCTTGTCTAGTGCCACAGTTGCCTTTGTGTCTTCTCATACCTAGGCAGGAAGGCTGTCAGGAGGTTTAACCATTCCTTGGTACCTTCATACCACTGTAAATCTGATGACAGTGAGTCTTGTAATGCCCACTTCTCAAGATTTAGCTGCCTTTTCTCTTGGCCTTGCAGATACCCCAGGTGTCACAGGTACTCTGTGATTCTTAGTGCTGCCCTGCAAGTCGTGCAGAGATGCTGAGGACTGTTCATGGTGGTAGAGCTACTGTTTATCTGGAGGGGTGACAGGAAGCCATGGACATTCTACCTCCTAGTGTTTGCAGTTTCCTTTGGACAGTTGTGGTTTAACCCTGGCCAGCACCTAAACACCACGCAGCTGCTCGCTCACCCCTCTGCTCTGGTAGGATGGGGGAGAGAATTGGGAGGGCACAAGTAGGAAAACTCGCGGGTTGAGATAAAAAAAGTTTAATAATTGAAATAAAACAAAGTAGAACAGTAATAATAACAGTGATAATGTTATAAGGGGCCTCAAACAAGAATGCACCCAAGGACATAATTTGCAACCTGTGAATGGTACATCCTGGAGGAGTGTAGATAAACCAGCAGACCCCATTTGAAACCGAGATAAGTAACTTGAGAACTTTACAAACCAAGAGATAAGCAAAGACAAGACCATATATGGAAAAGAAGACCCGGAGGTCATGGAAAGGACACTAAAAGAAACCTCTTCAACAAACCACTAGAGACCACCGAAGACCCCCATGGAGGTCCCTCAGAGACCCAAGCCGCATGTGTAATAACTATGCAAATATGACAATTAGTTCCCAGAAATAGAATGAATATGTATAATCATTCTGGGAAATCCAGTGTATATGTATGATATAGGACAATATAAGCTTTGACTGGTGCAACACGCGGCATGCACGTTAGGAGGAACGATCCCCTGTGCATCCAGTGCTGTAATAAAGAGAATGCCTGCTTCTTAATGCTGCATTGGTGTTAAGGGGTTAATTCCCGATTTTGGTGACAATAACAACAACAGAACATAAAAGCAGGTGATGCACAATGCAACTGCTCACCACCTGCCAAACTGATGCGCGAGAGCCTGTCCCCTGATGCCAGAGCCCCCCACACACACTTAGCTTTTATGCTGAGCATGATGTCGCATGGTATGGAATACCCCATTGGCCAGCTGGGTCAACCACCCCGGCTATGCTCCCCCCGCCAGCTTCCCATGCACCTGGCAGGGCATGGGAGGCTGAAAAGTGCCCGGTGCAAGCACCACCCAGCAACTCCCAAAACATCAGTGGGCCATCAATGCTCCTATTATACCAAACCCAAAACACAGCACCCCCTCCCCCAGCTACTGGGAAGAAAGTTAACTCTGTCCCAGCCAGAACCAGGACAACAGTAGAACTGCAGGCTCTGTATAGCTCACGCTGGGAAAGATAAGTAAAAAGATGAGGAGTCTTGTAGAAGTTGGACTTCTTAGAAGCTTTGCAACTGGCTGGTCACCAGGCTGTATGAGAGCATTTACTCCCTCTGATTCCTGCTTACAAATTGTAGTTGGTATAATGTTGTCTTGCAACATCAGGAGCCATCTGGGCTGTAAAATGGGACAGATCTCCCAGTCACCTCTTTCCACACCCAAGGTGCATTTGAGCCTTCCTTGACTGCAGAGGAAGAGAAGGGACAGACCTTTCATAAATTTGGCCTTTGCCTTTCAGTCAGTGTCACAGGGGCCTTGTTCTTCCTAGTCTTTTGTGCTCTCCCTTCGTACAGCTCATGTTTCTGCTGCAGAGGTGCAAGACTGGCAGGGCTATCTTGTCTGGGTTAGTCATACCCAGGAAAAGTACCTCACTCTTCTTCAGATTGTGCCTTGAAACTCCATTATATTTATGACATGCTCAAAAAACCCCAGTAACACCCCCCCTGCCCCAAACAGTTAGGTCATGGTTCATGGAGATCATTGTTTGCCCTAAAATAAAGGTTTTATTTCTTGTACTCTTATTTCTGTTTTTCTCTAGCCATCTGTTTTCTTTTGTCTTTCATTTACATTGTAAACTCTTTGAAGGAACAATTTGTTTGTTTGTTTGTTTTGCTCTGTTTTCTTTAGTGCCTTGCACAATGGGGTCTTCATCAATGTGTAGGGCTTGTTGGCTTTAACAACACTACTTCTGAGACAACACTACTTCTAAGTCTTGGTATTGATACATATACTTGCAAATATTCTTCATTAGGTTGCTTGGTTATATTTTTTTTCCAGATAATTTTATTTGCCCTTATCACTGAATCACAATTGTTTATCTAACTGTGTCTTTAGGAAAGATATTCTAAACAAAATTTCAGTTACACAGATTTAAATCTATTCCAGGTTGAAAGAGTTCTTTCATCTTCTGTACAATTTAGAAAGAAGTTAAAATATTTTTTCCAATGCATCTTGCATCAGCAGCTTTTTCCACTAGCTGTTTAGACCAATTTCCCCCCCCCCCCCCAAATAGAGGGGGACGTTTACCCACCTGAATATATTTGTTGTAACTATTGTGCTACAGCAGCTTGATTTACTTTTATGCCCTGGGAGAACTCTTGGGTGTAACATCAGTAATGCTTGTTTGAAAGAACAATTAGATGATAGCAGGTAAATGATGTGGTTCTGAACACCTGTATGAAGTGAAGCAGAAAGTTGACTTTTAATTTAAGATGAATCAAATTCTCTTCTACCTAAGTTATTTGAAGATATTTTTGGTACACTTGGAATAAAAAACACATTTGTGGCTGAAACTTTAGTGTACTCACCTGAACTGAATCTTGATGATCTAAAGACTCATTTATAAACAAAGTACAGTTTTAACAATGTCAGTAAAGCTGGAGCAGTATCAGATGTAGTGACATTTTCCCGTTATATATGGAAATGGTTGTACTAGCTCAAGTTCTTTTACTAGTCTAAAGTAAAATCATATTCCTAATGTGTATATTACAGTATAAAAGCCTATTGTTGTTCGTTTACTCATTATTAATGTTCAGTATGATCTAGATCTATGTAATTAAGTTAAAAATTTGTTAATTTTTTTCAGCAAACCTAGCTGTTTAAAGTCATTAAAGTCTAGAATTAAATCAAGTGAAATGTGTTAATTGATGTCAGAATGGATATGGAGCCTCAAAGGTATCTTTAACGGCCTAGTCATCAGTTTGAATACTAGGTTAGTTACTGGAGGAATAATTGTGTTGTTTTAAAAAAAAAAAAAAAAAAAAAGAGAGAGAGAGAGAAAGTAAAAGTAATAATAACTTCTGTAGCTAATTGCATTCCTTGAACTGATAAAGTCTAAATTAGTTGATTATGTAAATTGGTCAGGTTTTTTTACCATGTTAGGTAAATATATTTTAAAATGTATTTAAATATTTTTAAAATACTTACCCAACTTTTATCTAAGATTTTATGTTGCTGAACTAAAACCAATACTAGCTGAAAGCTTAAATCACTTGGTCTTCTAAAATGCTGTCTTTTTCTATTTTGCAGCATGGGTGAGCTCTCTTTCTATGGGGATGGTCTTCTTCTGTTCTCCAATAGTAAGCATATTCACAGACCTGTTTGGTTGTCGAAAAGTAGCTGTTATTGGAGCTGCAGTAGGGTTTGCTGGACTCCTTTCAAGTTCTTTTGTAAGGTAAAAAGTTCTTTACATTCAAAGTATTTTATCAATTTTACAGTGTAGAGGTAATGCTGATATTATCAACAGAATATGAAGGAGTAAGCAGTGCTACTTTATATTATCTGTTAGAGTAGAAACCTTGTTTTATTTGTTTTTGGTTTTGTCTTACTAACTATGACTTGTGAAAACTCCAAGTGGTACTCTCAACTTCAAAAGTAATTTAAAAAATATAATATAACCTCATAACAGCCTCCCTATTTAACAGGAACCACTATGTATAAATGTATCAACAGTAAGACTAATGCGATATCAACAGCATTGTCCTGGATAAACTTGTATGTGTGCTTGATGTGTTTTAGCAGGTACATAAACATTGTTTCTGTCTTCCCCCCCCCCCCCTTTGCTTTTAAAACACTGTTTTAATGTGGATAAATATACAGCAGGACCTCCAGGAAGATGTTAATGTTCTAGTAAAATTTGATGTTTTCTTTCTGGTCCAATTGCCAAACACAGAGATAGTGAAAAGCTTGGTATAATGACATATACTTAGGGCTTATTGGCTTTATTAAGAAAATCTCAGTTCTTTCTTGTGTTATTGAAAAAACTTGAACAGTAGAGTGGTTTTTTTTTTCTCCAGATTACACTTCATTTTGTACATTTCTGTAACTTTTGCAGAATAAATCCTAAGAAGTTCAAGAGCGGCTGATTTGTTGGACATGCCCAGTAGAAGATAAGGAAACAGGAAATTTACTCACTTATTCTAGTCATCAGCAGAAATTGGTTAGTGAAGATAGGGTAAGAAGTAGCAGGAAAATAAGCCACAGTTACCTCTAGTTCTCAGTCTGCTTTTTTACCCACACTTAGCAGAGTAAGTACAGGGACAATCAAAAGCAAAATTCAGAAGAGTTTCCTACATAGATGAAAATGTATCTATACAGACAGGCATGTGAAAATGTGTTTTCTATGCCTGTACTCTGAACCAGATAGATGTGAGCTGGCTGTGATCTGGATGGATGAATATCCACGCTGTGTGGCACTATGCCTGAGCTAATATGTCTAGTTTGGGCATATGTCCCCTAATGTGAAAACATATCCACAAATTTACAGGAAGATAAGACAAATAGTTCTGCCTTAGGTACTGAGACTAGTGTTTATATTTATTCTTGGAATAACATATTTATGGGAAAAAGAAAGCTTTGTTTTCTTGTTACATGAGCAAGTTTATGATTTTTATTTTATTTTTTGGTTAATCCAAGTGCAAATGTTTTGCTTAATTCATTTTGTTAAAGCAAACAAACAAAACATATCACGAAGTGGGTTTTTTAAGAGGCTTGTTACCACAGGTGGGGTAAAAACTAAAAGAATGCATCTTGGAAAAGTCTTTCTTCCTCCTTGCTTCCCAGTAGTGTGTTAAGTGATGAATACTAAAACAGTCTTGTTACTATAAATTAAACCTCTTGATAAAGGAAGGATGTTTTCTTCCTTTGAACAAAATGTTATCATCCTTGTGTTTCCCTGATATCCAATGGAACAAGGGCACAGAAGAGGCATGCAAAAGGAAGTTATTTTGTAAAGGTTTTAAAAATATCTTGGCTTATTTGAATTTTGTTTTAGAATTTGAGGAACACTTTGAGAGGAGAGGTGAATTCTTGTTGGAGTACATGCCATGTTAATGTGCATTCTTGGTGTTTCATTATGTTACTTAACACTAAAATGATTTATGCCTGTGATGTTATCAGTTAATTGAGGGAGTATAGTTCAGATATAGAAGTCAATGTTCTAAAAGTAAAATACTGTACAGTAGATAAATGTAAATATGATTTACTGCTTTTGTTACATACTGATTTCTTAATATAAATTTTATCTCTTAGGAAGCTGAGATGTAAGAGTATTTGTAATGCAGAAAAATACTTTACTATGTATGTCATGCTGCAAACTCTTCGAATGAATCTACAGATGGAAGCAGAAGTTCTCTGTTCTTACTGTATTATGTTCCTCCTCTCATTTTATAACTTCTGTTTTTATTTTTCCTGGTTATTTTCCATTGATAAAGGTAATAAGTCTTTCCCCCTTATGTTGTTTCTGCTCGCTTACCTTGTGTATAATCAGTTTTAGAAATTGATATTTTGATGTAGAAAGCAACAATATTATGTTACACAAATACTCTTTTTCACAATAATACACGAAACCAGAGTACCTGGTGTCAGACCTTTGTTAGTCAAATACTATTTTGTAAGAATTTCTGTAATTGCATGGGAAGCTTGGGGAGTGTATTTTGGTATAGAGGGATGCTGGCAGGTACCAGCCTACGATGAAAAGCACTACATAAAGCATTCATACTCCTTAAAAAAAAAAAAAAGGTTAATATATTGGCTAACAGGTTAAATGGTTTTCTATAACTGCTTTAAATGAAGGTGTTAGGTGATGGAAAAGAGCCCATGGTTCATTGAAAACATAGTATTAAAAATAATTAAATAAATCATCATGTGCCACCTCAGAAATCTTGTATAAAAACATTTTGTCACACATTGCCTCCTTCATCTAAATGTAAAAAATGTTTCCTTTGACTTATTAATACTATAATACTAATTTAATTAATTATACTAACACTGTTACTTCATACTGTTAAGATTTCTTACACAAGTACCTTTTAATGTCACATGTCTGCCTGTGATCTAATACAATGGCTCTGCTTCATTTCAGTTGTATAGTAGATGGTAATGGCGGAGAACTGTGTGGTGAAGATCCTCCTTAATAAGCTGAAATGTTTCATTCTTTATTAATGTGTTTTTCCTATTTCTTTCTTAGCATATCCAATACCTGGATCAAAACACTGAGTTTAGAATATCTAATAAAAAGGGGATTATTTGTCTAAAAAAATTAATACCTAAAAAGTCTATCATTTGCTAATAACGTATTATATTACCAAAACTTGACTGTATTTTTATGTTTTATTTTTTATTATTAATGATGTTTACTACTTTTGCTATTGTATTGTCGTAATAAGCTATGTAAATATTTGATTTTTCTGGGTTAATGAGGAGTGTTCAGTTTTACATTTGAACTGCTAGCACAGTGAAGAAATGTGTAAATCAAAACAATATAATTTTCTTTGGAAAAGAAAAAAAACCAAAAACCCAGCAATGGTTGAACTTATATTTGGCTAATTCACCCTGACAATGATTTTTAAAACTTTCTTTTAGTCAGACTATTTGGTGTAATTATACTTAAATATAATTTTGCTTTTTTACCTGTTCAGTGAATTCTATGAAATTTTCCGTGGAAGAAAATAGAATAATTGCTGAATTAAGCTGACACAGTGTATTTCAACTATAAGTACATACAAACTCTTAACTCACTTCTGTAAATATGTCAATTCATTGAAAAACTGGTGATGGTAGGTGAATGTGAGCATACAGTGTTGTACAAAACACTAATGATTTTTTTTCTTTTGTCTTTTGATATAGCACCATTGAACCTCTATATTTCACCTACGGAGTCTTATTTGCCTGTGGCTGCTCATTTGCATACCAGCCATCCTTGGTCATTCTCGGGCACTATTTCAAGAAACGCCTTGGACTAGTGAATGGCATTGTCACTGCAGGCAGCAGCTTGTTCACCGTGTCGCTGCCCTTCCTCTTGAGAGCTTTGATCGATTCTGTTGGCCTGTACAACACCTTGCGTGTCCTGTGCATCCTTATGTTTATTTTGTTCCTGGCTGGCTTTACATACAAACCCCTTGTTTCCAACACCAAAGACAAGGAGGGAGGAAAGAAGGGAAAGTTCAGATTTCCTCCTGGAAAAAAGATTTGCAATTTCTCAGTTTTCAAAGTTCTCAGTTACAGAATCTGGGCTTTTGGGATCCCAGCTGCACTTTTTGGATACTTTGTGCCTTATGTTCACTTGGTAAGTGCACGTTTCTTCCTACATATGATGTATTTAAAACTGCAGCTATTTCCCTTTGTGTTATGGACTAAGAAAATGATTGGTGATAGGAAGCAATATTTAAAGTGCAAGTTGTGTTGGGGAGAAACATGAAATTAATTTTGATGTTGCCTGTGATTAAAAGAAGGCTCTAATCAGAACTGTTAATTGAGCCAGTTAAAATTTTAGTTCCTTATTCTCAATCTAAGGTTTCAAATACTTTAACCATGAAGAGAGACATTTGAAAAGTATTCTGTACTATTCCAAAGAGAATTCTTTATTTCGGTACTCAGCTGCATACATTGCCAATGATACTTGAGCGTTTGAGAGGAATAGTGGAAGGAGTAAATAACAGAAAATGGGTAAAACTTCTAATTTTTGTTCCTTTAAATTGAGGTATGTTTGTTAAAATGTGCATTTTTAGGGTATATTTTATTGACCATTTCCCAGGTTTATTGAAAGCAAAATACTTGGATTTTTTCTGTCTCTCAAACTTTAGCTTTGTAGTTTACCCCTATAGCACTGATATAACTGATCCTGTTATCTGGTGCTTCTAGCTGCCAATTCAGCTGGTTTTTATTGCTGTCTACAGTAACTGATAGAGCTTTAGCTTCTGATGATGGCGAAGCTGTCAATTGGCCATTTCTTATAAGAAATGTACTGAAGTTAATTTGTTTCCCTAGCAGAATTTTTTTTTCTGTAGTACACTGTTAATCTAAGAAATTTTGATGTCACTGGAATGAAATGTATCTGGCTGGCATTCATTGCACTACTTACTTAAATGGTGAATTATTTTTGAACAGCTTCCTGGTGATGCCGTCTAAACTGCAGTGGTGCAAACCAAAAGGCTTAAAAGGGAAAGGGGAAAAAAAAGCCCACAACCTGCAGTGGGATGCTCTATTTAGAGCATTACACATCCTCATATTCAAGAGTATTTGATAAAGAGCATGGACTAGTAGAACTAGTACCCACTATGAAAACAGAAGGATCATATTAGTATTTATTATTCATCCATGATAGAACAGTAAGATTAATGATAATAAATGTCTTGAATTCTGTCAAAAATCTTCAAGTCCTTAAAAGCCCATAGGCTCGTATGCAATATAGCAAGTGGTGTCACTGTTTTCTGGTAATAATTGGTTAGATTACTGACTCTGCATCGGATATTTATTTTTAAAATTACCTTAGGGTGGGGGCTGGTTTGTTTTTGAGCAGCTGTAAACTGACTTTTATTCATGGCTAGTTCTTGTTACTTAGTTTTTAATCGTGTAGATCTTATTCTATAACACTTAGAATTAGACTATTTGAAAGGACTGTACAATCAGATGACTAAGCTATTGTGACATCTTACGCTATTTCCCCATAAGTTTTGTAGAGATGTTTTGAAATAAAACAGTGTTCAGAGGAGTAGAAGGGAAGTGTTGTAGAGAAAGCTATTGGATAGGTCGTAAATGATTGTTAGCACTTCCAGAGAACTGAAGAACAAGGCTATACAAGCAGTCACATAGAACCTCTAAAATACATCTATTTAACAAAAAGCTTGTAATTTTTTACCCAGATGCTTGTATGAATGCTTCTTGTTTCTAAAGCTGCTGGTTGACTTGTAGAGGACAAACCCTTTTGTATCTTTTTTAATATTATATAATTTTTCTTTTTATAGTGTGCTTTCACTCCTGTTGAGTGCTTTTTTCCTCCCATATCAGATTGGCACAAATGCTGATTGTGAAATACAGCTCCAATACAGGAAAAGAACTTGATCAAGGCTGTTTCTAATACAATGTTTGATAACACTATAAAACCGTTCCCAAGTACAGTTAGAATCTAATATTTTAAAGATTACCTCAAAATTATRCTAAGGGATTTAAATTCCAGCTTTTTTTTGCTCAGTTTCAGAGGAACCATGAAGCTTAACTACTTATAGTATAAAATCTTCCATGGTAGTCAGTTTGCTTTGTATGCCACTTTTGAGAGGGGAAACTTCACCAGCTCTTAGGAACTCTTCACTGATAAGTTTTATTATCAAAACCCCCTCCTGAAACCCACAAGTTTTTGTTTTGATTTACTTGTCTCTAAATACTCAATTTTACTGTATAATTCTCTGGTCCTCCTGTAAACCAGAGAGGAAAATATTCTTAATGTATAGTAAGCTCCCACCACTTTTAAATAAAACCATTCTAAACAAGAAGCTTAGCTTTCATTCTTGGCTTTGCAGATAGCATTATTAAATGGAAAATAGCTTGATTTTTTTTTTCTTTAATCTTTTAAAACATCTGATTATTTATGATTCAGATTTCTATCCAAAATTTAATTTAGGTACCTTTCCATATACACAAAGAATCCATGGAGGATTGGGGTACTACTTAACTTGTGTTATGTACCAAGGACACTTGACCATACTCTGAAATATTTAAAGCCTAAACCAAACTTTGATCAGTGAGTATGATAGGGATGGTAAGAAATAGTATGAATTGGAATAAAATTTCATGTGTTTATACTGATAAAGAAACTACATAGGTACCATCAATGTCAGATTTCTGTTTGCTTATATATATGGTCCATTAAGTGCTATGTAAGGGCTCACTAATCTTTCAGAAAGCTTGACATACAAACAGTTTAATAAAATAATCCCTAGCTTTACTGATGTTGAAATTGAAAATTAAAACTTGAATTTCATAAATAGCAGTATTTTCACTTCCAGAATGTATAAGATTTTTCTAACCTTCAGTCTTGTATAAGTGATCAGGATGAAAAGAGTTTAATACCTGCAGGTCATATATTTAAGGTTATTTTGTAATTATTTTGTATGTGATTACCAAGGATGGAGGTATCCTCAGTAGCAGAAATCTTTGTGACAGAAAGCAGGAGTTCAAATCGCTGGGTTGGAGGATGCAGTTGTGGGACTAACAGTAAACTTGCTCCTTGGGGCTTGAAGAATGAAGTGTTCTCGCAGCTAAACCCACCATTTCTGTAATTATTTCTACATAAACCTAAACTCATTAAAGAATTTAGGTCTGCTTTTAGAACTAAGCAAACACGTATCCCTCTAACTCAAATTTCATAATTACAAAAAGAAAGGAAAAATCTTTTTAATTGAAAGAGGTATTTATTTTTATGAAAACATGATTAAGTGAAGAACCATAGCATTTATTACTGGTGGGCAATAATGTATGCTGGGGGGGACTATTTAAAACTATAGGAAGTCTCTGTGGATCTGTATTTGAGAAAGTGAATAGATCAGTGTTTATGAAGGAACAGCATGGATTCTGCTGTTCAACAGCAGATACTACCAACTCCAGTAGATAGCTCTGGACTCTTTTTGTCCTAGTTTTGTCTGCCTTTGATAAAAAACACATTTTATGTACTTCCAGAAGTACATAAAAGTATGTACTTCCAGATAAGTCAAAGACTATAAGAAAAAGAAACTTTTTGTTGGTACATCTACCAAACCAGAGATTACTTTTCTCAGCTTTTGAAAATGAAAGTTACTATTGTTCCATTGTTTACTGCATTTTTAAAATTGTAGCAATACTGGAAAAGGGATATGATACTTGGACAAGTGACAGCTTCATTATGCCAGAACTCTTGAAATTTTCCCACCGTTAGGGTTGGCCGACAATAGACAGACTGCTAGAATGGGATGCTGGTTGCAAGTGCCCTAAGAAAAAACACTTACACATGGAGCCTCATGCTTAGACCTCAGACCTGGTTCCTGTACTTATCAAGTCCCATCTTTCCCACCTGGAAAGGCAGTTTCTGCCAGAGTGTTGGGTGCTCTTGACCATGTGATGAAACACAGGTGCCACAGGCCCTACTGGTTAGGGTTGTTGTGAGTCACCACTCAGGTCCATGGTAACTGGAGGTTGCAGAGTTGGTGTGCTCTAGTCACTGCACATCAGCTGCTGTCTGCTGGCTTGGCACAGCGGGGGAGCTCCTAAGGTCCCAGGCAGGGTCTCTGAGTGCTTCTGAGACCAGCCCTGATTTCTGTTTGTGTCTCTTGTGTTTTCTGAAGCATATTGGAAAGGAGGATGCATGTTGTGAAACTTGTAGTAAGAAAGAAATAAAAGCTCATTTTGGGCTTTGGAATAATAAAATTAGCCAGGTCTTAGCAATTTTAACCAGCTGCACTGTATTTGCTAGATAAAGTAAAAGCTGTTAAAACCAGAGAACATAACCTGCTCATGAACTAGGCTCTAACTAAAATTAAACAAATCAACAAATTAATTCTATGGTATGCTAGATAGGATTCACATMAAGGAGCTGGCAAGAATTACCAGTCCCTGAGGGGTAGATATCAGCTGCATGCAAAATAGGCATCATATTCCTTTTGGCTCTTGTAGGGGAGAAMCAAAAAGGGAGAGCTTTTCTTATCCCAGTTTAATTGGTGTCAAATTCCATTAGTGGGTGTTCCATTCCATGTGATTTKGGGGATTTGGGTTGGGAGAAATACTATAAATAGGTTTTGACTTAATTTTATTATATACTTTCAGATTCTTGAATAGCAAACTGGTAATTCATAGGATTACTAAATCAAATGGTTGTTATTCCTCTCAATTTTAAATCCAGTCTAAACTGCATTGATTGAGAGTTTTTTCTTTTGATGTCTCTAAACTATGCAAATAGCCAAATAAAAAACTAGTTTAGTCCATTCAGGTTTAAATTGTGAGTCCACAACAGAAATCTGTCAGATTAATGCAAAACACTCTTTCCAAGTTGTTTTTAATAAGGACTATCTCACAAAGAAATGATTAAGTATATTTGAATATTAAGTATATTTGGAAGAAAATATACCTAGTCTCTGTGCCGCTTCTTGTCCTGTGCTTGTTCTGCTAGTAAACAGAGAACTTGTGTTTTTCAGGAATCACAGTCTAATGTTAAGTGTTTAGTGCTGTTCTCACCCTTTAAAAAAGTATGTACTTAATCAGGATCATACATCCTTAATTCTTATGAGCTTGTTAGGTCAATTCTGTTAAAATTTCATATAAGGTCACATGTTAGGTAGTTTAAAAGATATGCTGTTACTTTTTGTGCTTTATTTAGCAGGGTGAAAAGAAATACTGCTTAAAATGGATGTTGTCACTGCTTAGTCTTTTCTAAGCAGTGACTAAGGTCACTACTAAGGTTCCGTAGCAATTTGTCTTAGGACATGGTTTGGTTTAGCAGTTACTTCTATTAAATGCATCTTGCTAATGATAGGTCCTGTCTTATTTATAGTGTTTGACACCTTGCAAGATGAAAAACTGAATTGAACAGCTGAATAGTTGAACAAAATAGTGCAAATATTTATTACATGTTTTACTCTTAAAAAAGCAACTGGATGGTAGACAATGCAATAAAAATGTGTATTGATGAAGTTTACCTTTCTAAGTCTAAATCTTTTTTTTTATAAAGAAAATACATACTCTTAAAAAATGGCTAGACCTATTTGAAAATTAGGCTTATTGTTTAAATATGGTTATAGGCTTCTATACAAAGCTACCCATTAATTGATAAGCAGTGTGAAAGCTACCATAACACTGACTACACTCTTAAAACTTCAGAATAGCTCAGGAAAAACAGATTTCAATTATTTGTCACCTTGCTTTGCCTATTTCTTAATTTACTGTGTAAATCTGACTGTTCTTTTTGATCCTTATCTACATTCATATTCCATGATGGGTACCTACTTGCATATGTAGAGATTTTTGGTTAGCAGTAGCAATGTGGAGTGCGTGTGTTCTGTGTCTGTGTGCTTCATGTTTAAGATATGAAAAAATGGTGTGTGCCTAGCCATTTTTTCCAACAACTTCCTTGGGAGAATCTGTCTTGGGAGACAGATTTAAATACTGGATTTATTCTCCTCCATAGATAGATACTGAAGATTCAGAGTCTCATTGCTTCTCTGAATCTGCATGTGCCAGGAGTAGGTTCAGCTGGACCTCCAAGAACAGGGAAGTGAGATTGCAGACTTAATGCTTGGAAAAAATAGGTAGATACTGCCTCAGATTCTACAAACTGACACTGAGAAACAAAGCATCACCTTGGACTGTGCTCTAAGATTTTCATCAGCTGTATTGGAAAAGAAAATGCATCTCACAATGAAAAGTAAGGAGGCTTCCAAGCAGCTGGCCAGCTAAAAGGTATTCCAAAAAGGTATAGCAGCCCCAGGACCATTGTTAGGTACAGACTCAGTCTCTGCTGGCATCTTATTTGAAAATTCGAGATTCACTGGCTCTGCTGCTAAACTGCCTTTTCAGATTCTTGGGGAAACTTTGTAACAATGAAGTGAAGGTTTAGCCTCTAAATAAGCCTGGCTGCCAGCAGTGGACACTGTGTAGCTGTTTTTCACTAGGAAATAAAAATGTACCCTGGTGTGTATGTCCTCTGTGGTGCTGTGCTTTGCTATATGAAAACCAGGAATATACTGTGTTTGGAAGAATTCAGAGGAGATTCCTTGCTTCCTGCGGTATTATATGTTGCATGAAGGTAATCAGTTTAGCCGCCTTCTCTTTTTATAGACCTTAGGAATGTCTGGGAAGAAGTGCCAGTGATGACAAGCATTCTTACCAGCATTCTTGCTCTGCTCAGTCCACAAACAGCTGTGACAGACTGAGTGCCTTGCTGTGTTATCCTTTGGAGACCACTTGGCCCATTTTGAGCATTTGAGTCAGCATTACCCAGTATACCTAGTCATCTTGGGCTCTCTTTCATCTGGATAATCCTTCCAGTTCAGTTTGTTTCCTATTCATTACCTCCCATGGTCTTTCAATTGTCCTTCCAATGATATCTTTTACAATAGGAAGTTTCCTGGGAAATAGGAAATTGCTCACTTTCATCTCCAAAAAAGAATAGGTTTGGGGAAACCTGTTCATCTGCAAACTGGAGTTAAATGTAATTGAGAGACTGGTTCTTATGTCTTAACTTTCAGAATTCAACATTTCCATTACATTACCACATGTGTGAAGTTCCTTAGCTTGTGTTAGGTCAAAACATTAAAAATACTGGAGCCCTTGTCATTTGAATTATTGACAGCTTTGAGGATTTTAACCCAGGTCTTTGAGGTAGCTGACTAATACAGACAGATCTTCTCTACAGAAAATATTTAGTGGTGAAATATTTAGAGACCTGATCAAAGAGCTCAATAGGGCTTTTAAACCCTTGGAAGTCAAACCTTTTGACTTGGCATAATGAAGGTTATGGTGGCCTCTTTGGCTTCCACATTTGCAAGGGTGTACCTCCCTTGCAATAAGTTCTAGAGCCTGTTCAGGCTTGCAGATCAAAACACAACAGTGAAAATGTACATTGTGCCACATGCCAGGCTACATCTGTGATGACATATGGGCTGTTGAAGGTTGGCCTGTTCCACAGGCAGGTATTTTTTATATATATGCTTCTGCCTTCTTGAAATTCTAGAAGAGTTTAGTAAGGGAGGGACCTCCTTTTGACATCCAGGGCAACTAGTTCACTGGGGGAAGCTCACTGGTTTTAGTGACAGATACAGTGCACTCAAAATGTAAACTGTCTTTCTGAACTCATGAATCTCTTCTCTAGACAATCTCTGGGCTTAAAGATAGCTATGGGCAATACTGCAATTGTATTTTCTGTTATCAGAGAGAAAGGTCATGGCCCTTCTGCTGTATAGGGAAGCTTTAAAGCAATGTATTTCAGATATATCTCATCAGAACAGATGATGGGCACTTAAAGGCTAAATCATTTAGGCAGTCTGCTTCTCAGATGGAAGCTAAACTGCATTCAAAATTGTCACCATCCTAACAAGACACATATTTTTATTCCTGGGAGGGGCATGGAGATGGTTGGAATCTCTGTAAAGTACTTTGTTAGTCATAAGAACTTTTTAATGCATATAAACAAACTTATTTTCTAGGCTGCATCACAAAATCAGACAGCTCAGATAAATATTAGTTTGTCCTGTGTGTGGCTTAGTCTGTCTCCAGATCTTCTGTGTTTGTTACTTTGAAGTTGTGGGGTCTAGTGCTGTGCCCACGTAGTCTGTCCTCGGACAAAAAGATAGTGCTGTCTACTGGTCTATACTTCCTGTCTTTTGCTGGAACATCCATTTTGTTCCTGTTCTTTAGCTAAGAAAAGTCTTCTTTTTTTCACTTTAGAAACAACATAGTGAACAGGAGGACTTGCTGATATGATGCAGAATTCTGTTGCCAGATTTGATTCCCCTCCTTTCCCCTCTGTAGTGGAAGATCCTTGCCTTTGTGTGATTTAACTATTCTACAACTGTTTTATCACCTTGGACAGCCTTCTTAAATTGAACCAGGATGGTTTGTCCTTCAGCTCTGTTCTTTACCAGCCAGCTATTTTGACTTGTCTCTACCCATTTCTCACTCTGTATCAGTGATGTGCCTTGTTTTTGTTAATAAGAGATCAGATTCTGCTGTGCAAATGCAAAGTTTGAACCTTTGCCCCCTAGAACATGTGCCAATAAAAACTGTCTTCCTGTGCAATCAACTTGGAGGAGTGAAGAGCCAAGCTTTCATGAGATCCTCTGTACCCACAGATTTTCTAGGAACTTATTTGAAATTCTTGCTGTGTACTTTGAAAACTGTATTCACTTCCATGTACTCAGGTTCTGAAAGGCCTTATTTATTCAGGACAAAACAGTCTCCCTTTTCTGCCCATTCAGAAAAATAGCCATTTTCCACTTGTAAACTGCACCCTCCCCAAGCAAAAGCTTTGGGTTATTAAGAAGAATTATACTGGAAAATATGAAGAGATACCCAAGATTCTCCAAGCAGATCTGAGCTGCCATATCTGGACAAGCTACAGGATAGTCAGGATGAATCTCACTGCAGTAGTCGATGTTCTGCCCAACAAGACGTTAGTCATCATCCATAACATTGCTTACAAATATTTTTGTAACTCTTCAAGCCCCACCTACTGATGTTGTGTTCCCTAAATATTGTCAGGTGTGACATCTCTAGATTGACTCCTCATTTGAGAAACCAGTGTTTCAGTTGCTGTGCTTGCAAGAGTGGTCATTTCCACATAGATGGTGGCAGTTGCTTTGTGTTCTCTGCAGTGGGACATGCATCTGCTCAAGGAGCCATAGGATACTGGATAGAAAGAAGTTACATACCTTGCAATAAGTGAAGCTCTTCAGGTTGTGCATTCTGTGTGCGCAGTCCTAATCCTGTACCTCTCTCCTCCCTTTAAGTCCTATGCCCCTGGATTCCACAGTGGAGACAAACAGAAGCACAGATATAAATGCTGTCCTTTATGTCTGAGTGCAAAGCATGATGAAAAGTATGATGTATACTGTATGGACTCTAGTAACCAAAAATCTCTAAACTTAAGCATATAAAATACATGCATATCCACAGTAAAGTGCATACACATAGCACATCTTGAAGAAATTCAGTTCTTGTCAGGTAAGTACTGTCTCTGTTTTGTGAACTACTTGTATTATGTCATAAACTTGCTACTTCTAAAATGTTGTGTAAAATAATGTTTAATATCTAAGGGGTATGTCTGGACTTTTTTACTCAAAATGGAAAAAAATCAGCCTCTATCACTACATTCACTTGCTTTTATGGGCTGCTGTTCAAGAAACCTGTTCATTTCTTCCGGTCTCCTACATCAGTCATTTGTCTACTACATCTTTTATTTCCCAGAATCTGCTGTGAGTCTATTTTGTAATGATAGGATAGTATCTTTTAAATTGTGTTTAGTACTAACAGATACCTCTGTGTCAAACCGATACTTCTCTATACTGTAGATAATCTAAAAAAGTTAAAACTAGGTATAGCTGTTAATTTTAGCACTATTACCTTTCTCATCCACTTAATCTACCATATTTCTGTCTCCAACGGAAGACTAACAAGGCACTGGTTTTGTAAAGGTCCAATGTAATTATTAAGCAGATATCTCTGAGACCCCAAATCTTCAGTGGCTTCCCATGCTTTACTTGCTTTTCTAATCTTTGCATTTATCTCCCTTCAGATCTCAACATCTGCTGCAGTTTGACTGCCCAGGTTAGTGAAATTTTCCCCCTTTATCCACTTCTGTAATTATCCTGTGCACCCATTTCTTTCCTGGTATTCCTCAATGTTGATCTGGCAGTATTTATTCTTAGCTAGATTGTCCACTTTTGACATTGGGGGTGGTGGTGGGAAAAGAAATAAATTATTTCCTACTTTATACTTGTTATGAAAGCATATTTAAACTATGTTTTCCAAATAAGTACTGGAGAACAATAAAAATCATAAGTACAGAAAGAATAGAAACTGAAAAGAATAAAACAAATGTTTTCTGTTTTTTTTAGAAGTAAAAGTAAATGAAAATTTACAAAAAATATTTTAGGTAGCAGGTATGCTCAGATGCAAGCAATAAGATGATGTTGAAGGATAAGAGCAAAGCAGCCTTCCTTAGGTCTATGCAATACTAGCAGATTGAAAGGTCTGAGTTACATTATGATTTCCTTTGTATCAGTCTCTAACAGCACACTAGTTAATGTACTCTTGTATAATACAAACTATGCTAATAGCAAACAGAGCATATAGTTCGAAGTCAGATTAAACTGTAAAGTGTTGGGGGGTTTTTTTGTTGGTGTGGGTTTTTTTTTTTTTTTTTTTTTAAATGCTATTTTAATGGTAAACTCGGCATCCTGTCTTCAGATGCTTGAAGCATCTTGACCTGAACTAAACTCTTCAAGCTCCACAAGTGGCCAGAAGCCTGAGATCACAGTTGATGTGTTTTCCTGCTATCCTCATACAGAATAAAGAAAACTAATCACCAAAATTAAGTGAAGAACCTTCCTTCATTCACATACAGACTAGTTTTTGTGTCCAGTTTCTGCTCCAAGAAGAGCTGCATAGAAACCCTCTTTGCTTTTTAGATCCTGTTCAGACTTGTGAATTTCTTTCCATGTATTTTGAATTTTCCTGGAAATCCTGGAACCTAGCTCTTTCCATTTGATTGCCAGTAATTGTCAAGCTGTGAGCTATTTTTCAGGTTCTTTTCTGATGAGTGAGTTAAAATCTGTCATTACTACTGAGCAGAATATTTCCTAGGAAAAGGGAGAGGTGGTTTTGGATTGCTCCAGGCAGGAAAGAAAACTAACATAAATGTCTGTATCCTGAGTAAGGGCTATATCTCTCTATGAGGAGGGAAGACTATCATTATTGTCTCTTCGTTGTGTTTTAAATGAAAATATGACTATTTCATTCAATTTCTCTGGGCCCTGATCTGGTAGATATTTGGCAATGTATTTGGGACTTCCATCTAGAATTGAGACTCTTGTGAGAGCTTTCTTCTATGTTTCCCAGTAGAATGAGACAGGCACTTCACCCAGCTCTGTGAAAGCTGAGGTGATTATGACCATGTCCACAAGTCTCTAATACCGAAGTGTTATGGATGCCCTCAGAATTATGTGACAGCTGAATAAAGGTTTGAGAATCTATGTTTTGATTTTACTCACCTAAGTCCTATGGTTTATGGAGTCTAGTCCTGAGAGACTTGATAAAAGTAGCACAAATTCTGTTGTGGAGTAAGGAAGTCAACCTCTCTTAGAAGATGACAGTAGCATTGTAACATGTAGGTAGATGAATGAATCCCTATTTTACTAACCAGTTAACTCCAAGTTAGTTGCTTATTGTGTTGGTCTTCAAGGTAGGTAAGAAAGACAGTCTTTATGTTCATAAATTTTAGAAGGGGCTACTGTAATAAGCTGCTTTCTTTTCACACAAATGGGTCATACAATCTTGTTTGGTAATCTTACTGCTAATTCTACTTGTGAGTTGAAAAATTTACTTGAGGTAACAGTATTATTTTGTAAAACGTAAACCCGTCCTTTTGTAAAAGCTTTTTGTTCCTGGCTAATTACTTTCACTGATGCAAATTAACACTTATTTTCATTCTGATCTTAGTCCAGCTTCCAGTGTTTCTCTTTGACTTTGTCATCTTCCTGTCTGAGTAGTTACAGAACATGAGCTCTCTCCTGATAAGTTTTTCAGTACGGCAGATTCCAGAGACCTTGAATCAGTCTCATAGCTGTCTTTCAAAACATTTTTCAAGCTGAGGGCTACTCGCCTCACTTGACTTGAAGACCTTTAGTTTGACTGACTAGTCCTTACGGACCAAAGAATAAGAAGCTTCTCTAGAGAGCAATTTGGAGCATCAGGGTCAGCCTTCTGAATTGCCTCTAAAAGGATTTTTTTTTTTAATCAGTTAGGAAGACTAGCTGGCTAAGGCAGACATCTTAAGTTCAGCAGTGGGAAGACATCTTTTTGTGACATGTAAATGCTGTAGCTAACCCAATATTCTAATAAAGGTCTTGCTTGTTGTATTATAATGGTGTTAGCACTTCCCTTTTTCCACTTACTACTTCATTTAATTGGTTAATACACAGTCCTACTTGTCCTCCCATATAGTCAACTGTAAGCTTACCTTCAGCTTTGCTGAACTGAATTGTCAGAAGCAAAATATATGCTTTCAATAAAATTTATGTAATATTTCCAGCAATGTCTAATTTAGGAAAAAATAAGGAAGGAAATTAGGTATTTAACTGAAGTAACTATAACTACTAACAGTTCTTAGTTTAAAAAAAAATCACTTTTGTTAGCATATCTTTGAACTTATTTCTGGACAAATAGCATATGCTGTTATATTCCTCTTCTCAGTATTCTCTTATTATTTTTATTTTTAAGCTAGGCTAATGAAGTTTGACCTTATTTGTTTGGAAGTCAAGGCCAAGGCTTTATCATCACTAGACAGAATAGTACAATAGATGTATTTTTCTTTTTTTAAAGTTGAGGAAGACTGAACTGGATGTGTAACAGCAGACTTGTATTACAATTTTACTTAAGTATGCTAAATAAAATTAATCCATACTATAAGCTTTTAATTTAATATTATAAAGAGGATGAACTTGCTATATTAGGTTTTAGTTGCTTCACTTCTGTTAGCTGCTTTGAGAATCCATCTTGAATTGTGTTTACAACAATTAGCCAAAGTGTTTTTTTAGTAAGTCCAGTGCATACAATGTTAATCATCAGTGGTTAGTGAAGTATTTTCTTGTTGCTTTGGGTATTTGTACAGGATATCTTAATCCATTGTTTTGATATTCCATAATTTCTTAATCATAGCATATCATATAATATGCTCAGTTTTAATTACATAAGTTATAACCTGATAACACTTTATCACATTAGTAAATGCCACAATGATTTGAAAAGAATTGCTTACATTATGCTTCTAAAATTTAAGTAAGCGGTGATGTCAGGAAATTGCTTCCTTCAGTCACAAGGTTACTTTTAATCAAATGTGCAGCAGAGCTTTGCCAGGCTAGAGCTAAAAAAAAAAAAAGTTTTCAAGTTATAACACTCCATAAGTATGTATTTGTGACTGTACTAAGACATCCATCAGATCACTTCATGATTCATAGAAAATAAGACCGGAGGTATCCCAGTACTTTATCCAATTTACCCAGTTTTTTGAGTACAGACTTACTTAGGTAAAGGACCTTTTTAAATATTTCTTTTTTTAAATCTTTTTTTCGTAAGTCATGCTTATCAAATTTCTGCTTATTGCCAGATCTTTCTTTTGGATTCTGTACACGTGGTCCATGTCTTTAATAATGAGTAATGACCAAAATAGAACATAGTAATCCAGCTGAGGCCTTACTGGTACTGAGCAGTATGTGAAAGTCACATCATGTCATGAATTGATATATTCTATTACTTTTGCAATATGATGACATTATTAGAACATGCTGAAGTTTAAACTGCTAAACCTTCAGTTCCCTTTCTAAAGAGCTGTTGCCAGATCATTCTTCCATCCTGTATTCATGCATCTGATTTTTACCTCATGTAGCGTTTTTTGAGTATTATTTACCTCATAATGTTTTTATGGAAACTAATCATATTTATTTCACACTATTGACTGAGATGCCAGGTTGCCAAGATCATTTTGAATTCCAGTCTTTTTCTTTACAGTGCCTGCAATACTCATCATTTGATCTAATTTGCAAATTTAATAAGTATATTCTCTATTTCACTGTCTGTATCATTAATGAAAATGTTAAATAGCGATAGATTTGGGCAGGTTTTTACGGAGCCCTCTTTGGCATATTCAATTTTGCAATGAATCACTAATTAAAAATAGCTTTTCCAAACATTTGAACATCCGTCATTACAGTTGTTCTATTTAAGTCATGTATTCCAAACTGGCTTATAAGAATTGTTATGTTTGAGAGAATTTCAAAACGCTGGCCAAGGTCAAGATTTGTTACATCTGTCCTTCCCTCTGTTGTCCAGGTTTGCTACCTGCCACGTCATAGAGAGAAGTTAGGGTTGTTTTTCTCACAAATCTATGTTGATCCTTAGCTTATGATGTTACCTGTTAGATGTTTATGAATAGTTCTGTTTTTGTTTCCTTTTCTGCTGTTATTCTGGAAATTCAAGTTAATGTGATTGACCTGTAACTCTCTAGGACTTGCTGATAGTAGCTAATTTTGGACATAGTGGCTAGTTGAGTTTTGAGAGTAAGGTCGCCCAGGAAACACTGCTCTAGGGCCACAAGGGACGGGTAGAACTTAGACTGTAAGTTGTGGATTGTAGTCACAAATGAGAATCAACTTAAAAAATGCTTAAAAAGGGTAAGTTATTTCACAGTTTAACTCTCAGTCCTCATGTGTATGTAACACTTCAGTTCTTACATATCCCTGGCTTTATTCCTCATTCTTGTTCTCAGTCACTGTGAGCTTCCCCAGATGCGTGTGTGCCTTACCTGTCTTGCTGCTGCTGCCCAAGCCACACCAATCCTCCAGCATCCTTGTGCCCATTTCTTTATGCTGTCTCTTGTGGCTCCAATGGGATCCAGGCTCTGTTGGTGCCTCCAGGAGCTACTGGTGGAGGATAGGACCTGAAAATATCCTTAGATGAAGTGGAGTGAAAGAGGGAAAGAGCCAAAGTCATGGACTGTCTTGTACTGTAGTGTAGGGGTTGTCCCCCATGCTGCAGGCTTTTCTCAGTCCCCAGCATGCTTTCTTGCACTACTCCGTGAGTATCTTTCAGGCCTACCAATTGGCATTCACTCTCTCAAGACCTGAGAACTGGTTTAATTGCTTTAAAAATGATTAGCATTTGTGACTCTAAGTAGAAAAACTGTTTATTGGTTAACAACCATTGTCTTGGTTTCTCCAATTTAAGTTTTGTGCTGTTGGTTGCCTATTTTGATCTCTAGGATCATACTCATCCTCCACATGCTCTTAAAGATAACACTAACAGCTCTGTGATTTTATTTTTTTATTATTTAGGGCAAATTTCTTCAGGACTAGCTATTTTTTGGGGAAAAAACAAACAGTTTTAACTACGTAATTGTCAACCTGAGTTTTTCTTAATCTAATCTGAATTCTTAACCTTTTTTATGTTAAATAGGCTTAACAGTTAACTGTTACATTCAGTTTTACTTAAGAAATTCAGATTATACTTGTTCTAAATCTTCATGATGTATGGATTATTCTGTTTAATCTGCTTTACTTAGTGCAATAATAGAAGATTTCCCTATTGCCATGTAATAATCACCTTCTTTCTTTAATTCTCTCCTTGTTCATTATGTAGATTAAATTGACCAGAGATAGAAAGAGGAAGTGTCACTGTTGTGGCAAGTATGTAAACAGGAATTATCTTGAAAATGTATATATGCATATTTTTGTCATGTGAAGACACTTAATTTCTAAAAAATGCTACTGTATCCATCTCAGGATGATGGCACTCCCTTAAAAATGGATCTGCATTAGGTGTTAGTAATGCTATTTCATGTCTCTTAACATGAAGAACATTGTTTCAGTAGATGTTCAGGAGTCAGGAGTTGCTGCTTCGTTTGCTAGTTTTTGACTTATCAGTAAAAGTTTCTTTGGTGGGGTCTGGACCAGAAATGTATTTGCATTAAGTGATCTTCCCTGTGCCTAGTATCATACAGATCTCTGGCAACCAAGTTTCTTCTCTGATTCCTGCCCCTCGCTGCCCTCATTTTTGTGGTGAGTCCTTATGTTAGAGAATAAAGAGTGATTTGTCCAGGGTTACTTTATGCTCTGTTTTTCAGCACATCCTGAAACTTTTAATCTTCCAGGACAGTTCACTGCAAGTTCTTGATATATCTCTATCAAGGCAACAGTTAATATTTTTCTCTAGGCCTTTGAAGGAGTCAGCTTGTTCAGGCATGTGGTTGACTTGTTCATTGAAGGAAGGCTGCTGTGTGATGGCACTAACAGTATATCGTCAGTAACACTGTTCTTTTCTCAGGAGGTGTGTGTAAAATAAACCGAAGCTCTTTAAGTTTTCTGCAATTTTGAAGACCTAATTGTAGTCTTGAAGATGAGCACCAGTATAATTCTTCTACATATACCCACTCTATTTGTGTCCTGTCAGTTGCTAATACCCTTTCTTGGACATGCACTTAGTTTATTTTTGTCTTTTGTCTTTCTTGCACTTACAGCTTGGAAAAAAAAAAGTCTGAGTGATGGAATGACAAGGCCATCATGTCTTCTAATAATACTGAATGGGTTTTTGAAGGCCACGGTAGTAATAATCAAATCAATAGATTATGGAGGTATTGCCATGCCTAGATTGATGGCTAAGTCTCATACATTATACAAGTCTAGAATTATTTTGGGTGTCTGGATTTAAAATTGTTGCATGGCTAAGAGGGCCAATTAGTACTGAAAAAACAATGTTATTAAAGCAGTTCTGGATATTACAAGTGCTTATACCTCAGGGCAGATTCCATACCATGAGCCCTATGATTGATTCAGTCTCTGATCATAGGTTTTGCCTGTAAGGTTATGTTTTAGACTCATCTGACACCACGTGCAAAGCTTTGTCTTCGTTACTTACAGGCACAGCTCACCACTTTGCATTCCAAGGAAGCATGGTTTTGCCTGGATTTCTATAGAACTCATCCATTTCTGGAAAGCATGAAGAATGAAAAGTTTGTCTGTGTAGGCTATCCTTTTTCTTTTCTTGACTGGGAAAGAAAAATCAAAACCGAAAGAACCCCCCTCAGCTCTTTCAGAAAACTGTTAATTTGGAGCAGTTAGCATCCATCTCCAATTTACAAATGGTACCAGCAGTACTCTGTAAACGTTTCCTTTTTTCATTCAGAACCAGTGTAAGGATAGTGTCAGACATCAGGGCTTGCATCAGGACTTGAAGAAAATGCTGGTTTTTATGTGCTCAAACTTTTCTAGGTTATATATTGCTGTTGGCCATCTCTTTCAGTGAGAAAGATTGCATTGCATTTAGCCTACTAAAGCTTTACTTGATTGGGAATTCCCAAAATGGAATATACACAGGAGGAAAGCAGTTGACAGAAAGAATTATTTCTTACTAGTTCATTACCACTTCTTTCAGATTCAGGTTCTTTGTGTTTGGAAAAAGGAACTGGAGCCATACTCAGATTACTCTCTCTGTCTTTGATTTGGAGCATGAATATAGCTGAAACTTGTGTGCATTGAATGGAATATCTTGGCAAAATCTGGGGCTTGGTTGGATGGAGAGAGGTTAGCCAAGACCATATATCTGAAAGCATTCCAGCCACTAGCAAGTGGCTGATTTTTCTTCTAGTCTCATCCTAACAGTAATG
Source organism: Phoebastria nigripes (assembly GCA_035582835.1). NCBI lineage: Eukaryota > Metazoa > Chordata > Aves > Procellariiformes > Diomedeidae > Phoebastria > Phoebastria nigripes. The sequence goes on from JAYKAV010002985.1 coordinate 236,879, forward strand.
AGAATTTGGACAATAAGATCTGTGTTTGTATGCATTACCCTGATAATAGAGAGCAAGGGTATAAGGTAAAATGCTCGTGCCAGGGATGCATTCAGTTATGTTGTCCACCATCTATGTCTTGATTTGGAAAATTGCATCGTACAAAGATAACTTACTTTTAAAATAGTAAAGAAGCCGCACTAGTCTGGAAAATCTTGTACTGGTTGGCTTAGGCAAAATGACAGGCCTTTTCTACATCTGGAAAAATCAGACCGGCAATTCAGCATGCATACAGCTCTAATGAGCGTGAAGAGCTAGCTACATTATGGAGAACAAGCAAAACCCATAGGGAAATGCTTTGGCCTTTGATGTGTCTGCTGTGTGCCTGGGTCCCCATTTGACTGATGTAGATAATGCCTAAAGAGTCATATAATTACAGCCTGTATCTGTGATGACAAGAGCGTTAATGCATGAGATGCTGCCTGAGAAGGTTCACAAGTAATTGCCCATCATGGGATTTTTGAGTAGTTCTATCAGTTAAAAATCTATGGAAATCTGAATTTCGTTTAAGCTACTTCATCATAAATAAATAACTGTATTTAATCTATAGTTACAAGAAATGTCTCTAAGTCCATAATGAGTTAGCACTTACAGTACTGAATTAATCCTGTATCGCTGTATTTTCAGATATTCAGTTAATAATACTGCTGTTACTTACAGCTTACTTAGTGACTATATCACTGAAGATTGAATATGCTGCTAAGGATCAGAGGGTCAGCTCTGAGATCAGACCAAGTTGCTCAGGGTTTTGTGCACTTGGGTCTGGAAAACCTCGAAGGAAGGAGACTGAACAAGCTCTCTGGGCAGCCTGTGCCACTGCCTACTGCCCTCTTGGGGAAAAATTTCTCCCTACATCTAGTTGGAAGCTCTCTTTAAGGTTATGGTGTGCTTAAGAGGAGTGAAAGCTAAAAAAAAAATACTAATTTAGATATTTGAAGATAGCAGATGAGTAGTGGTTTTTTCCTACTTAAGGAGTTTATTGAATCCAGTATTTTCCCCCATTGATCTAAGAGGACAGCATTTCACCCTTCAGAGTGCTGCTTTGAGAAATCCAGTTACTCAGTTGCACATGCAGGGTTAATAGTTATCTAGACGTAGAGCTTTATCTTACCTCTTAAAAAGCCCCTGGGGAGTGGATGAATCAGGTCTGCTAATTAAACAAGCTAGAGGCTGCAGAAACATGGAAGTGGAACAGGTGACAAGAACAGCAGAAAATACCTTGGCTTCTCTTGCTGGCTGGGCTAGCAGGTGTTGACAGGCACATAAAGGTAGGGGTGGGAAAACTGTCAGCTTTTCCTCTTCTCACCTTTGACAGAAAGGGAATAAATAGAACAACTTATCTTTTATGTTTAAGTATCATTCCTGAGGAAAAATTTCATCAGATTCTGTTCCCAAATGTGTCTTAAAAAGCAAAGGAAAAAAACCTCTCAAAAATAAAAAGAGCAAGCATCTGTCTTCAATTGAAGTTAGAAGTTATTCTTTAAAAACAAAACAAAACCACTAGCCCTTATTTTTTATTCCCTTTCTGACAAAATTAATTATATTGGACAAATTAATATTAGATTTAATAGACTTTCTGTGACTTGTAAACAAAATCCAACTGATTTTATACTTAAGAAAATCACCATCACTCAGCAAATCCTGTTTATGTTGGGAAAAAAAAGGCACTGCTTGTGTATTAACACTCTGGCCAGGAAAGAATCTTGACTATTTTGCTCTAGAAGTATTTACTAAAACTGAATTTTTCCATTTTCTACATAGGAGTATAAGGGTTCTCTAGTTTGAAGTGATATCACATAGTCAGAATTGATAACAAAAATTGGTGTGCAGCTTTTGCTATCCAGGTCTGCCAGCCTGTGGCCACCTTGTCTCCCAAATGTTTTTACTACATCTTTCCTTAAAATCAGTTTCTTCCGTTTGCTTCTTCACACCTCTGAGTCTTTACAGTTTCTTGTTCAGAACTAGTTATAAGCACAGAGTCACAGGACTATGCATACGATTTCTACATCTTCTAATGCCCACTTGGGCATATTTGGTATTGCCAAGTATGTTTCAAAAAGTGATTGTACACAAAATCATTCTTATGGGTAATTTCTGGTCTTCATGCTTGATTTAAAAAAACAAAACAACAACAACAAAAAAACAAACCAAAAAACCCCAAAAAAAMCCCAAACAAACAAAAAAACCCAAACAAACCCAAACCACAAACAAACAAAAAACACTGTGGAACCAGACAGAATATAAAAAAATCCAAATCCATCAAGCCAGTCTTACGATTTTTTTTTTTAACATGACTTGAAAGGTTAGAATTACTGACACTGGTAGTTCATCACTTCGTAGTTGATGGTCTACTGTCAGGACCGTCAGTCAGTTGCTTTAGTTCTTTAGGTTGAAGTGGCTGATAAATCATTCTTCCAGTTTGCCCTATTCATTGCTGCTGTAGCTGCACCCTCTCATGGAAGTGCTTGCTGTTGTGTTTGGCACTGCAGGTGGTTCCTGCTCCTCTTCCTCCTTGCCCCTGGATGTCATGGTGATCATGGATGTCAGGATGAGGCAGTCTGGAGGGCCCCTCCTACTTGCAGAGGGGCAGAGAGTTGGAGGCCAGACAGTGCTTCTTGCTCCTGCCCTGAGCTATGTTCTAAGTTTGGTAGCATGTATCTCTGTCTTAATGCACAGTACTGTGGTGATACTCATTAATCATTCAGTACCTTCAGACCTGAGAGCATGCCCCGGCCAGTGAAGCAACCAGCTCTAGACAGCCCTTGTGGATTCTGTGTTATGTTAAATCTATGACTAGTAAATTAAATGTGGTTGGGGAGAACACTTCTAGGTTCTTTTCAATTTTCTTGGTATTAGATGCAGCCTTGTTGTTTTCTTGAAAGTTCCTTAATTATGAATACAGCAACAACATGTTTCAGATTGTTTTTATTGTATTGCACTTAATACTGATAAGCTAGTGCAAAACTTACTCTAAAATCTGTAAAAGCAGAGTAAGTTAATTGACCATTTGTAGCCATATTTGTAAGTCTGAGATTCATGGATTACTTCTATTTAACACAAGTTTTCTAAGGTTTTATCTTCCTTTTAATTCTAAAACCAATTTATTTTCTCAATCCTCTTTTTAAACAGATGAAGCATGTAAAAGACAGATTTGGCGACAGCGTGCCAGAAGAAGTGCTTCTGCTGTGTCTGGGCATTACTTCAGGAGTTGGCAGATTGATCTTTGGCAGAGTTGCAGATTATATTCCTGGTGCAAAAAAAGTTTATTTACAGGTATGTCTTCACACCGTTCTGAAGGAATATTGTCATGGTTTAACCCTTGCCAGCAACTAAACACTACGCAGCCGCTCGCTCACCCCCCGCCCCCCGGTACAATGGGGGAGAGAATCGGGAGGGCACAAGTAGGAAAACTCACGGGTTGAGATAAAAACAGTTTAATAATTGAAATAAAACAAAGTAGAACAGTAATAATAAAAATGATAACAACRATAATAGAATATACAAAGCAGGCGATGCACAATGCAACTGCTCACCACCCGCTGACCGATGCCCAGGCCATCCCATGATGCGAGAGCCCCCACTTCCCGGACCATGCCTCTAATTATATACTGAGCATGATGTCACATGGTATGGAATACCCCACTGGCCAGCTGGGTCAGCTGCCCTGGCTATGCTCCTCCTGCCAGCTTCCCATGTACCTGGCAGAGTATAGGAAGCTGAAAAGTCCCCGGTGCAAGCACCACTTGGCAACAACCAAAATATCAATGGGCCATCAATGTTCCTCTCATACCAAACCCAAAACACAGCACACACCCCCCCCAGCTACTGGAAAGAAAGTGAACTCAAATATACAAACAATATTCTGAAGGCTTTGGTTGCAGGTGCTATTAAATAAGCAGAATTAACTGGTTGGAGATTCAAATTTGAGAAAYTTCAAAACTCTAGGAAACTCAACGTGTGGTTTTTGATACTAGGAGCCTTTGGTGCAAAGTTCATGAAAGTTCTGATTTTTTTTTTTTTGTCTTTTTAATGCTAAGGAAACATGTCTACCACCTGCTGGCTGTTTTCAGCTGGGAATGAAAGAAATTACTAATCATTAGCATGTGAGTGAGAAAACCGTTGGGGATTCTCTAGATTCTGCTTTCCCTGTTTTATCCCATGATTTCATAATGGTTGCAGAAAGATTAATATTTTTTTTCCTATGTTCCTCTGTTAAGGAGGATTAAGGATTTTGGATCTCTTCATCTTTGATAGGTGATAATTTGGTGTCAAGTACGTTCTGTGCATAGTGCACACTGGTAAAGCCACAGGAATGTAAGAGGTGCTTAGTTGAGGAGATTTTGCTGAATGAAGGGGGTTACTTGCAGAGAGAGTCACAGCTTCCAGAAATGCTGAAGCTTGGGGATGAAGGAGGATATACAATTTTCCCTCAACACGTATAAATGATATTTTTTTTGAGAAAATAGCAGTGTAGTGTAGATTTTTGGAAAAGCTTTAGTTAATAACTTGCATGTTATCAATCACTGGGTGTTCTTGTTTTGTTGTTTTAAAATGAGTAACAAGGGAGACATCTAATGGCTATTACCTGTACTACATTATTGAAAACAAAAATTCTTAAGGGAAGAACCATCTTTCTGAAGATGGAGTATTTGTTGCCATAGTTACATTAAATTTAGATTCCCTGATGATAGAGACTGGGACTGTATCTCATTCATTTGCATTGATTTAATACCTACTGTTACACTTTCAGGAATTGTCAATATTAAGATAAAAAGTGAAAAGGCAGCATTGAGATGTTACACATGATTTACAAAGCGTAAATACCAAACTTGCAGTAAAACAACAAGCTTTTTTATTATTTTCCTTGAATAGCTGGAACTGAAAACCATGGACTTTTATTTAGGGCGTGAACTAGGATGCTTCTGAGTACTGTTGGTTTCATCTAGTTTTAAGCAGGAAAACCACGTTCACTTTTGCTAAGCCATGCCCCAGCATGTTCAGCTCTCCTGTTTCAAATCAGCATTTTTGAGGGAAAGTGAATATGCACCTCAAATATTATTCTGGATTGTCCAACAGTTCATACTATCATCTTATCTCATGCAAAAATTATTTAAGAATTAATTTTGACTAATGCAAATGAAACCTCTTTCCTCTTAGAACTTTACTGTCTCATAATTGAGCAACTTACAAGAGTTCTACCCAGCAAGTTCAACCTTTATCTTTCCGTTTTTGCATTCTTTTTTACAGACCTGTTTTGCTGGATTTTGCTTCATAATACAAAGAATCTGGTCAACAATATCTTGTTTAGAGTTTGTCTACAGATAACCACACTACTACTTAGATATAAACTCATCTCAAATAATATTTGTATTTTCTTTATCAGAATACACAGAACTTGAGAATTACATCATCTCTATCCTTAAGTTCCTATAAGAAGCCCAGTTCTTCAGTGTTTCTATTTCTATACCATACTTCAGATGTCCTGAAAATTAAGTTTCATCTAGCTGTCTGCTTAAAGACTTTTCCGAATGAAGTGATTTATTTGATGTCACTTATCTGTCAAAAAATTGTGATGTCTAGTAGTTTTTAAGTGACCTTGTTTTTCTTGAATGGTCTACAAGTGACCAATGCATAATGCATACGTCTTGTTTGGAAAATGTATTTGTGCAGTTAGGTGGGACATTGGTTTCCTATGCTGACATATTGGATGGTACACAAGCAAAACACTTAACTTTTTTATTTTCTTTTTAAGTCTGCTTCATTTTGCTGAAAGACAGAGTTTTATTCCTTTAATTTACAACAAGCAAATAATAATCTTAATCTAAGATTATAATATAAAATCTTTAAGTATGCATGGCTACAGGAATACAGCAAGATACCTTTATGTGGAAAAATTGAAATGAGACTTTCAAATACCACCTCTGTTGAATATAAGCTCCCTGAAGTAATCACTTATAATACTGATATTTTTACTTAAATTACAACAGTGAGGAGTCTAATTATAGTGTTTTAGCTATATTAAACTTTTGATATTTCTGTGGCTTTCATTTGTGAAAAGAGCAGAGAGTAACTTTTCGAAAAATGTTGGTGCACGAGAAACGACCTTACATAATCACTGCAGGGTAGTTGATTACAAATGCATTTTGAAAACTTGTGAAATGGGTAGTGGAATTTCTTTGATTGCATGTCATGACAGTTATATGTGCTTGTTTTATCTTGGTATGTAACTTCTGGTGGTGGTAATCCATGGAGACTGCTTATATTTATTTTAAAGTAAATACAGGCAGACAATTTAATTCACTACAAATGCAAGAAAGCTCATCTGTTCCCTTTATCTTTGCTGATCTGATGCAACATGTTTTTATATTTTTTTCCTTGGTCATGTTTAGGTGGCCTCATTCTTCTTTATTGGCCTGATGTCTATGATGATTCCACTGTGCCATGTCTTTGGAGGTCTCATTGCTGTCTGTCTCTTCATGGGCCTGTTTGATGGGTGCTTCATTTGCATTATGGCTCCTATTGCCTTTGAGCTTGTTGGGGCTCAGGATGTCTCCCAGGCCATAGGATTTCTACTAGGACTCATGTCAATACCTATGACAGTTGGTCCACCCATTGCAGGTAAGTATAGATATGGTCTGTAGCTGTAAATAAGTTTCTATGGTTGCATGACTTTTTGGCCATATTTTCTGTTCCTACATCATATGCAGTGCACTTACATTGGAAGTTTTCTTGATACGTGCTCCAGAATATATGGTGAATTTAAATGCTGCTCATAGGTTATTAATTTACTGTACTCTTTAAAGTTTGCTTCAGTCTTTTTTTATTAAGTTATGCAGATGTAAAACATTCCTCAAAAGAAAGATAGGTTTCCAGTTGAATTGAGGACTTGACATTTTCCATGCTGTTGAGATGACAGCTTATATATTGTGTTACAGAAGGACTCCAAATTAGAATCTGAAAATTAATTGGACTCCAAAATTTGTTCATGCAAAAACAATTGTGAGGATAAAAGCTCCAGTCACTTTAATTGCTTCTTATAAGTAGGAACACTGGCTTTTTTCATTCTTTGATGGGAGACTGTTTGACAAAATACAGGTTTTGAAGATGAAAACTGGGAAGTTCTTTGGGAGGTGGAAATAGCTTAAGCTACAATCCTTACCACTGATGATTTTTCAATCACAATTTACCCCAAGGTCTTGTGAGTGCTACTGAAAGATACGTAGTAAGACATAACTGAACTATGCAGCCTTATACAGAACAAAACTTTAAAGCTAGAACAGCATAGACTAGGTGCTTCCTGATCTGGATACACTATCACAGCTATTAAATAGAATTTGATTAATGGGAGGAGTTTTGAGAGACCAATTAGAGTGAATTGTTGGAACACACACTTTTTTAATAAGAGGCTACCGGCAATGCAATATATGCAGTATATCTAGAATAAGATTAAGAGGCACCTTGATCAAAGGCAACTGTTACCAAAAGAGGGAGAATTTCTCCAAGTCATTGCAAGATTCAAGTGCTGGAGAAGCTGAAATGAGCAACTTTCAAATAGGAAATATGGTACGTGTTTTTAATGATGGGTGGTAATTAAGCAGTTGAGTGGTGACATACTGAGTTCTTTGTTACTTGGAGTCTTTAAATCAACTCTGGAATACCTTTCTACCTATATACACACACCTATATTTGGCCATCGGGTAGTCAGATTAGTGGTTATAATAATCAGTGCCAGCTCTCAAGTTTCTGAATCCAAAGAAAAGATATGTTTTTTGTAGATTCCCAAGGCCCCCATTATTTATCAGTGGTAACTTTGTCTTTCCAGGTTTGCTGCGTGATCACCTCGGCACCTATGATGTAGCATTCTACCTGGCTGGAGTCCCTCCCCTTATTGGCGGAGCTATATTATGTTTCATCCCCTGGGTCCACGAACGGCAGAAGTTAAAAGAAAGAGCAAAACCTGTTGATGGAGAAACTACTGAGAAAATGCTGGAACACGAAAGCACTTTGGTGTCGGACACTACAGAAAAGCCAGTCAAAGAAATGGAATCTGGTTTTTGATGCTTTCTTTTCCTGTACCAGCCTGACCTTCTTCTACCGAAGCTAGATTTGTACTTCTTGGCTGAAGATACTAGATGATACTGAAGAAGTTTTGAACTATTGCTTAAATTGCAAAACTGCTATAAGAATCTTTTATACCGTTGAACTTTTTTTGATGAGTTGTTGAGTTTGATTTCAAGCCACATTTTCAAGGTATTTGAAGTTTTGTAGCATTAGTGTGTACGTGCGTAGCAATTCTGTGTGTGAAGAGAATATTTTTCTAATTCATCAGAACCTATTTCTGGAAGTGTGAAAGCTGGTTTTGGTTCACTGACCCAGGATTCTTCAGTAACTTTTATGGTCCATCCAATGCAGGCACACTCGTGGTGTTTATACTGGAAAATGTAGTAGCTCTCATGACTGATTTGTTTTTTGAAGTTTTTCATGCTGTTTTACAGTCTTTTTATAATGAATACATCTTTTTGATTACCTTAACTCTTGCTGAAATAATTTTGCATTAGAAAGCTGAATTATTAAACATCTGTTTTATTTTCTCTAAATACTCCAGCCTGCTCAGTCTGCTTAAACACTTTCACAGTAGCCCAAAGAAAGAATATTAAGGATGAAATTTCTGGGCACAGGTTTTGAATATGTGCAAACTAAGCTCCGAGTGCAAACACATTCAGAAGTAAAGCTGCTGAATGATAGATTTTTTTTTTTTTTATTTGGTGAAGGCAATACTATTAATGTATATGTGTATATTTTTTTTTCAGCTAAACCTCAGAATAGCTGATAGTTTTGAAATTGTACTGACAGTAATACTTTGGAGCAGTATTGTGAGTTAGACTTTCAAATTATTCTGTTGTGCTTGTAGGGTCCTTTTTTTAATTCTTAAGACAGCTTTAAAGGATACATTCTAAGTGCAATAATAAGTTGTTTTTAACGTGGAAATATACATGAGCTATTAAAATGACATTCAACAATTAAAGATTTTTGCACTAAGTGAACATGCAGGTTTATTATAGGTCTTTATAGCTGTGTTCAATTGCGTGTAGGATATAGCTCCATATTTTATTCAAATATAAAGAAAAGTCTTTGCATGTCCTACTTCTTGCTTAACATACTAAACATATGGCCCTATTATTTATGTATTCTTAGGTATTATGCACTGTTTGTCAAGCAGGTATTTCTGAAAACCTCTTTCTCTGAAAAATATTTGAAAGCATAATACTTTGAGATGAGAACACTGCTTTTCAGTTTATGATAAAACACTTCCAAGTACATTGTTTATTTGTGGATATGGATCAGCAATGCAGTGGAATACTTAATCATTCTTCATTTCAGGTCCATTCAATACCAATAATTTTTGTTTTCTTGTTTAAAAGTGTCATAGCAAAGAGTAAACTAAATGTCATCTGAAGACAAAATGCACAGTTAAGTGCATTTTCTTAATTAGTAACAATACCTGTTCCTTACATAAACCATGGAGGCATACTGTTTCAAAATTATAACCTTTATTGTCTTTTCTATTTTTATTATTTTTCTTTCTCCAGAGTTGTGGTAAATTGCTCAGAAATTATATCACATTTGTGATATAAAACATTATATTAGCAATACTATTGCATAGAATGTTTACATCTATCACTTACAAAAGACCTTTAAATATAATCATGCAAAGCATCCTAATTATTGGAGACTAAAGCTCATACCTTTTTTATATTGCAGAATTTCAATCCCTGCTTTACATGAGTGAGGTTTAAAAGAATTGCATCTTAAAATGTTAGAGGTATATGGGAGGGACTTGGAGGTGGTAAAAAAACCCCAAACCAATCTGTAAAAGAGAGGTCCCTTTAGGTTCACTGGGACTTGTGCTTCTGCACCTCATAAGTACTTCTAAAAATTTCATTAAAATATTCATAGTATTGTTAATTAAAATGACTACAAAATGCTGCCTTCATTACAAGAATTCTGTTAACAGCCTATGCTGCTCTTGTCTGGAGTATTTCTGTAGAACATGTTATTCAGTATTATCTTCTATTTGGGCAATGCAAAAGGTGTTGAGTAAGTGTGGTAAAAGCCTCTTGTTTCCTATTGCTTTGTTATGAAAAATTAGTATTCATCACAGATCTTACATTTCATGTGTTTTAGCTTTTTGAGTTTTTAACCAAAAACAAGGCTGCTTTTTAGCACTGATGCAATTTGAAATCATTGTGACCAGACATCTTCATGCAATTGTGGCATCTTCCTGACTTGCTGCTCTGTATCTATACAAATTACCTGGGAGAGAATATAAAATAAATGTTGTTAAGTTTTATAAATGATACAGAAATAGTATAACAATAGTATGGATTAATTATTGCCATACCCTTTAAAAATGTATCTGTACATAAAAATCCAAACTCTCATATTTGAGTAACTAAAAATGTAAATTATGCTCACAAATATGAAGGACAGCATTTTAAAAAAAAAAAAAAACAAACCAAAAAACACCCCACCCCCAAAAACAAAACCAAAACCAAAACCAAAACAAACCTACCCCAGAGACTCCAGGAAGAGGGTACGATGAGTGAATAATTGTTTAGGAGTGATTACTATGTTAAAAACAGCTAGTGAACAGGATGTCAGACAAGACGGAAGCAGAGTTAGGGGTAAGGAAGCTATGCTGGTGTGATGATGTTGGAATAATGAACCTATTTCTGATGCCAGTGCTTGTTTTACAACAATGCTAAAATTGGAAATGCTTCAAAAAAAAAGATTTTTCAGAAAAGGTAAAAAAAAAAAAAAGTAAATAAATGCATGAGAATTCTGTTAGCATCTTTACTGTTAGCTTGTATCTATGGGGGGAAATGTCCAATAGAAAATGCTCTTTATTGGACGTAAGCATAAGATTGTGTCCTAAAGCTAGATAAGATGCAGTTAAAATGAAAGTAAAGTTCAGATTGTTAGTGGTGAGGCAGGCTAACCATTGAGAAACTTATTTAGAGATATACTGGATTCTATATGCCCTGAGGTTTTAAAAATGAGGTTAGCTGTCTCCCTTTAAAAAACAAAAAAAAACAAAACAAAACAAAAAACCCTCGAAAACCAAACAAAACCCAACCCAAACCAAACCACAAAAAACCCAACACAAATAGCAACTATTTAGTACATTTATGAAAAAATGATTGAATAATGTAGAAATGGTTGCTATTCTGAAAACTAGGAGAGAGAAGCACTGCATATTCAATTTTATTTTGACTGAGTAAATGTAAATAAATTTTTGTAACAAAATTTAATTTTAGGTGTGAAAACCTGTTCATGGGAGACCTGCTGAACTCATATTTTGATGACCTAATTCATAGCAGATTTAATCTTGTTGGGGGTAGATTCTAAAATTAAAATACTAGCTTAGTTCAAGAAGACCCTTAAATCATTCAGATGTATCCCTCCCTTGAGTTCATAGAGTACTTTTCATAGACATTGCTCTCCCATCCTATAAACAGAGTAATCATCTTTTTTCCATTAAATGTTCTCAGGGTAAGCTTCAGAAGAAACTGGGTAGAAAGTGGTTCACTTAAAATGGCAGTGTGAAATTTCCAGTCCTACTTGATGCTGTAATTTAATACACCAGATCTTGAAACCAAGACCAATTTTGAGCAAGGGGTTGGTTTTATGTATGGCTGACACTTAGGTCTTTTCAGCACATATAAGATCCTTGTAAATCTTAATATATCTGTTCAGCAAAGAGTGTGAAATAATGAAAACCCTTCAGGTTCTTATTTACATCTAAGCTATGCAACAATATACAATGTATAATTAATTAAAAAAGTGTTGTTGGATTTATTCTGGCTACATGTTAAAGGACCTGTACAAGTCTCCAACCAAGACTTCAAATTAACATACTCTTAGTTAGAATTTCTTTCATCCAGATCTTTGTCTGTTCAGCATTAACATTTAACATTTTTTTCTAAGTTTACTTTCAGAGACCATTTATGGACATTCCTAAATTGCTTACTGGAATCGAAGTCGACATATAGCCATTCTGTGGCCATCCTTCAGGGTATATTCAGTATCAGATGAGGTAGACAACTGACATTTTTCTCCTTTGGCTCTTCATGTATGATGTCTGGGCATATACATTCCCCCCTTCCCTTTGGAGACACTGGATTGTCAAGGCTGATGCACACCATATTGGATATGGATAGTACTTTTCAGCCTTCCTCTCAAACTTCCTCCCTGCATTAAACCTTTGAATAGCCATAGCCTGATAGACTAGGCAAGTTTTTGTGAAGTGGGAGGTCTGAGGTTGAATCAACTCAAAGAGTGCTGAAGGCAGTTCTCACATACTAGATGAATGCTTTGATGACACGCTTATGATGTAAAAAATGGACACTACCATTTTAAAGCAAAAATGCCGTGCTCAGTTTTTTGCATCAGATAGTACATGGCAAAGGCACAGGAGATGCTTCCTTGCAGCCCCAAAGGAAGTGTCTAAGGATGGGAATCAACACTACTATCCTTAGGATCATCCTTACGGGTTAGCTTAAGCAGCCGGGTTCTCACTGTGCTGGCACGGGGCAGCTCCCTGCTTCGCTGCTTGCTGCGCGGGAGCCCATGYGGAGGGGCTCGGCCATCCCCTCTGGGCAGGGAGCAGAGGTGCCGCCTTGTTTGGGGCCCCATTCCCCTCCGGGGAGCTGGAAGTGTTATGCAAGCTGACTTTTAGGCATCTTAACTCTTCTGTCGGAACTGACCCGCTGATATTAAAAGAGTGTGTGTGTGTGTATAAACACAATATATTTTGACCAGGGCATACACAAACATTTTGCATTTAACTATGGGAGCTGTAGCACTGGAATGTGGGAAACAGCTGAGGAAGAAGTAATTACTTTCATTTGTGTGTTTCACTGTTGACAAGCACAGCACCATTACAGTTCCAGCCAGCCAGTGAGTTTCTAGTCATGTAAACTCTGGCATATTTTCAGTATGCCTTTTAGTCTTATATATATATATTGTGTCAACATTTTTAATGTTTCAGAACTGCGTATGCTAAATTAGAGTGATTTTATACTAAAATGTGTGCTAATATTGATAACACTGACATGCTTAAGTATCTTTATAGACATCATATTTTGTATGTTGTTTTTGATATTAAAGGATATATGTTTTGCTAGCCTTAACTCCATTCTTTAAAGTTCTGCTTTGTTAGAAGGGTAAGAAATGAATGTCTAATGTTTTTCATGGTGCTAAAGTAACTGTGATCAGTCTCAAATTATTCAGAATAAAGATGGTAGTTCTTAAGTGCCCCATTCGTTACTGCATGCATCATTTTTAGTCGTTCTCCTGTAAAACTTGTCATTTTTTAAAAGTAATTTTGTATGTATTCTGATAATTATTGAATCTCATGTGCAGACTTTTATACAAAAGCCTTTACAGCTTTTATTACCACTGTGTTCTGATTGGAATGTCCCCATTACATTTTGCTCCTAAATTAATACATGGTGCAACCCATTTCATTCTGATGGCACTGACGATCCATTTTAAGACCAATCGTTTGTAAACGTAAACTACTGACTTCCAGAGCTACATGCTTCTGAAAATTTTATCTACTCTATTTTCCATTCTGGGGTTTAATATCAAACTTACAGAACAGTTACATTCACAAAAGGCAGAAGTAAAATTGAGGACGGGAGGGAAACTGTGTTGGAATAAACTGCAGTGGCGTTTTAAAAAAATTCTGTATGTTTTGCTTCATGAACTGCCAGTGTAATTCAGTGGACCTTTGATCATTTACTGGCCTACTACCAATTTCACCTTGATTTACCTTGGCAGTATGAAGTGTTTCCTCATTGACAGCTTCAGTAAGTCACAGGAGTTCATTCACCTTTCCTTTGTAGTAGGGCCAGATATTGCCTTTTCTTTAATAAACGTATCTGATGGTAAGGGGGAAACATTCCCATTCCACCTGGGGTTATTCTGTAGACTGCTTGTATTTCAAATTAAAATTTGAAAAAGATGCCCAAAACCTTTATAAGAGCCTGAGTGCTGTTGCCATTTGTACGCTTTCAAGGTACAAAACCTCTTTGTAAGTATGTAAAACAGAAAGGAGGAGAAGCCTATGGAATACATTTCAAATGCTTATGTACCTTTTTCAGGAAGCTATTTTTATACCAGTATTTATCATGAAAGCTAATTAACAAGGCAAAATACTAACATCTAGAAATGCGGTTTGACTTGTATATGATTTTCAGAAAAGAAATACTGTTGTTTTATACTTGAAATTCTTTTATTTGAAATGCTCTCTACCCATGGACCCATGAACAGAAGCTCAGCAGCATGCTGCAGATATCTGATAGTAAGACTTTGCACTTGTTGCAAAGGTATTAACATGGCTATGAACAATCAGATTTTAAATGTTATCTTGCATGGTTATTTGTTGTAGCTAGATTTTTTTTTTTTAAATGCATACATCTATTCCCTCAGGTTATCCTGAACTGGAGCTGTACCTGCAACATGCTAACCAGTGCCAGGAGAAAGAGGATTAGGTTGCTGCAATCTACATACAGTGGCTGTTATATACTAGAATATACTTCTGTTCCGAACAACTTGGAAAACAAAGCAAGTAAAAAAAAAAACCAAAAATCCAACTGGGACTTGTTTTGTCAAGTTGCTTGTCAGGCTTAAAAATAACAAGTACTGTGAAAGGTAACCCTTTCTTACAGAGTAGCATCTCCATGCTGAACAGCAATAATGAAAGGAAACACTTTGGAAAGCCTGTGAACTACTCTTGGCAAGTAGTAGAAATTTATGTAAGATTGTTTCAATATAAGCTAAGAGGAGACCCGACAACTATGTGTGTCTTGGCAAGCTTTGTAAGCGTGACATGACACGTGCAGTGTAGAAGACAAAGACCTTGTATGCCAAGTTGTTGGAAAGGTCCAGTACAGTTTAAGTTATGTGATAACACAGATTTGGGGGGGAGGGGGGGGAAGCACCTGCTTTGTGTCTGACCCAGTGGATACAGGGAATGCAGTGAAAGCAAACTGACGTAATGTTAGGGAGATTCTGTCAAAAAAATATAAAAAATGACTTAGAAAAAACTTATCTGCAGTGTTCACTGAGTGCCGATTATACCATCCACGTAAAGAGAGAGAGGAACTAAGCCAAGCTTTAACGAAGCGACGTTGCAGAGAAGCACGCAAACCGACGCTGGGGCAAGCGCAAGCGTCCCGCCTTCCCCTGGCTCCGCATGTCGCCCTGGGCCCCGGGCCTGCCGCCGGCCGCCTGCCCCCGGGGAAACCTTCCGGCCTCCTAAGGGTCTCTTACTGCTGCAAAGTAGGCCGGGTATTTAAAAAATAGTACTTACAAGAGGGGATCCTAAATAATTAGAATTTTTTAGATCGATTTTAAAACTTGATTGTTACAAAACAAACCTTCCTGGTTTCGCAAGGGCGCTTTTAATTAATTGGCTCCTCAATACAGTGAACGCAGCGCGGCGTGACACCGCACCTATTTGCAGTGTGCACGCTCGGGTGTTAATTGCCCCAGTAACAACGCTCTTAAAAGGCCGGCCAGAGGCGGCAGGTGGTGATAAACTGTTCAAAAACGTGTAAAACTGCCGGCGGCAGGTACGGGCCCGCCGCCATCTCCCCCACGGGCCCGCCTCCGCCGCAACGCCTGGGGGCGGGGCCTCGCACGTGCCGCAGCCACCAACCCTCCGGTCCGGCGGCGCGGAGCACGCCGGGAACTGTAGTCCCCCCCGCGCCGCCATGCGAGGGGGCGGGGCCGGCGGTCCCGCGGGCCGCAGCGGCCCTTGGTGCCGGCGCCGCGGCGCGAGGAGCTATGGCCGGCGCCGAGCGGAAGAAGCACGTCCGGTTCGCCGCCCCGGGGGAGGCGGCGGCGGCGGGGCCGCGCCTCTCCGCCGCGCCGCAGGCGGAGGTGGCCGTGGTCGG